>JAACNH010004619.1:0-23327 GCA_019447015.1 Hymenochirus boettgeri | reverse complement strand
TAGACAGACATTATGGGTATTGTATAAAGGTTAGACTAGATGGACTTATGTCTTTATTCAACCTCCAATTCTATGTTACTATGTAACTGTTAGACAGACATTATGGGTATTTTATAAAGGTTAGACTAGATGGACTTGTGTCTTTATTCAACCTCCAATACTATGTTATTCTATGTACTGCTAGACAGCCATTGTGGGTATTGTATAAAGGTTGGACTAGATGGACTTATGTCTTTATTCAACCTCCAATACTATGTTACTTCGTAACTGTTAGACAGACATTATGGGTATTGTATAAAGGTTAGACTAGATGGACTTGTGTCTTATTCAACCTCCATACTATGTTATTATGTAACTGCTAGAAAGGCATTGTGGGTATTGTATAAAGGTTAGACTAGATGGACTTGTGTCTTTATTCAACTCCAATACTATGTTATTATGTAACTGCTAGACAGGCATTGTGGGTATTGTAAAGGTTAACTAGATGGACTTGTGTCTTTATTCAACCTCCAATACTATGTTATTATGTAACGCTAGACAGGCATTGTGGGTATTGTATAAAGGTTAGACTAGATGAACTTGTGTCTTTATTCAACCTCCAATACTATGTTACTACGGTTTGCTGGTACACATCGTTTGCCGCGAGTCGGGACGTCTGTACGAACCTTTACCTCAAAGAGCTTACAATCTAATCACTTTATCTCTCTCTCTCACACACACACAACCTATCATATGTCTTTATTGAAGGAACCCCACGCAACCACAAACATAGAAACTTCTTTCAGGACAGTTGTGTACACCTTATAGAAAGTTCTTTGGGACATCTCTCTCATGTCCTTGGAGAAGACAAAATCTCCCCAGAAACAAAGGTTCCAGTAATTGTAACTTTGGATAGGGGAGTTTATACAAACATCAGTCAAGGACACACTGACACCTACTGGCAAATGTCATAAGGCTGACGTTTTATTTCTGTCCATAGCAGTTTTTATGACGAATGTCTCCATAAGTTTGTAGGGTTTCAAAAGGATTTTTCAATGGTAATTTTGATTTACAATAGGAATTTTTACTTTTTTGATAGGGATTTTTGATTTTCTAATTTTCTATTGGAACGAATAGTTTAAGATTTCGAAAATATTTTTCAGATCCACAGATTTTTGAAGAAGGAAGTTCCGAATCGAATCTGGGATTTATCACTTAATGATAAATAATAACTGAAACAGTCACTAAATAAATAATCATCCCTTTGTTGAACAGAAAACCCATTTGCTCTAAAGCTATCAGAAAATACTTTTATGTAATAAATTTTACATGCACAAAATGCTGGCTCTGCAGATTTCCCTTTCTAAATATGGGTGTGTTTATAGTGAGAGAGAGAGCGAAAGAGAGCTAAAGAGAGAGAAGAGAGAGAGAGAGAGAATCCACTAGTTGGGAACCCTCACCCAACTATTTTATTTACTACATACCGTATTAACTCGAGTATAAATCGGGTTTTCAGGCTTTAAAAAAAGCCTGAAAATCTTACCTCGGTTTTTACTCGGTCAATGTTTCCTTACCTGTCCGGCGGCCGCGCGATCCGCATCCTTCTCCACAGCCTCTGTGCATCCGGATGATGTCACTACCCGGCTCACACAAATGAGAGGCGCCGGGTAGTGACATCATCCGGATGCGCAGAGGCTGTGAGAAGGATGCGGATCGCGCGGCCGCCGGACAAGGTAGGGAAACATTTACTTTATTTACAGGACACACTTAAGTAGAAAATACATACAAATAGGAGTAAACCTTCTTTATTTGTGCATACTGTGTGCAGAAATATAGGAGGATTTACCCTTATTTGCAAGTATTTGCCACTTAGATGTTTGAATACTACAACTCCCAGCATGCTTTATTGGTGGGAGTTGTGTTTTCAAACATCTTAAGTGGCAAATACTTGCAATAGGGGTAAATCCTCCTATATTTGTGCATACAGTATGCACAAATAAAGAAGGTTTTACTCCTATTTGTATGTATTTGCAACTTAAGATGTTTGAAAACTACAACTCCCAGCATAAAAGCATGCTGGGAGTTGTAGTTTCAAAACATCTTATGGCCAAATAACCCCCTCGGTTTATACTCGGGTCAGTGTGGTTTTCCTACTTTTTCCCCTAAAACTAGGTACCTCGGTTTTATACTCAGGACGTTTATACTCGAGTATATACGGCAGGTTATTTACTACATTATGCAATGTGTTGGGATTGTAGCATATACAATACAATGGTTTGCAGTTGCATGGCCCATCCATGGGAAAAAGGTCATTCCACAGTAGAGGGACCCCTCTCAGAGAAGAAAACGAACAAAGGTGCCTATACAATTTAAGCTAACCTGCCAACCGATCCCACAACATCAATCAATTCTGCAGGACCTGCCTTTCTGATCTTCTTTGCGACCGATGTGATCACAAGGTCCCATCTGTTGGTCGTGAACTAATCCGGAAAGGTGTTTCTGCAGAATTGATTGAATGTCAATGGTGTGCTGGTAACTCTAATGTATGGGCATCAAATTTAGGTAAATAAAAAATATAGAGGTTGGTGGAATCACCTGAACAAAGTTATTATTTGATTTTAGTTCTCCTTTAAACGCCTACCAGATTACCAGGAAAGTCACAAGGTCATGCTCTGCCTCCTGACTTCCAGAAAATCTCATTAGGCTTATTGCTGGATCTGCGATCCTTCTCTATATACAGGGAAACTCCTTTATTTTTAATGGAAAAGGTTATGAGTTGGAATACATTAACTGTGAGGAATGGAGAATAGTTGAACATAAAATAAATAATTCTACAGGATTAATGCTCTTTAAGGGATAAATAATATAGGCGGCTTTTGAAATGATTTATGGCAGGAAACTGAGGAGCTCAGGGTTGATTCTTGAGAAATACGGTAAAGTGTTAACAGACTGATGTTTATAAGAAGCTGATAATTACAATTACGGTCTATCAGTCTATAATACTACTAATATTACACTTCATTTGTAAAGAAATCTGAAAATGAGGATCCGAGGATCGTCCCATTGGTGGAACAGTTTCAAAATGTCAGACGTTCCCTCATAGTTCTGATGGAAGTTTTAGATGTTGTAAAATCAAGAGTGATCGGAAACTAGGTTCAGATCGGACGCGACGCATCTTTACAGATTCCATCAGTCCAACCTTCTCAACAATACCAACATTTCCTGCCTAACGCTGGAAAGGCAAAATCAAAAAAGATGGTGTAATTTGTTAATTTTTGAATCGTGCAATAAATGAAGCCTCCTATTCATAATTTTCAAGATGTCTATCAATTATCTAATCAAACCACCACTTCCTGGAAATAGCTGATTATAGGAAAAGTACTAGGAATAGGAAATAAATATACTTCTTTCTTTTTCGTCTTCTTAACGAACATTCAAAGTATTTTCTAAATTTCTCGAAAATAGCCTTGAATGTTCTATAATCCTCGGAAACTCAAAAATAGTTTCTGATAGTATTTTCGAGGATAATCGAATGTTTGAGGCTATTTTCGAGAATTTTCAGAAATAGCTATAATGTTGGATAAAATCAAAAACGCGCTCCGAAGTTTCCGAATTTGTTTCCGTTTTCCAAGATCCAAAAACCTGAAAACGGAAAGAAACCCAGCAGTTTCGGCCATCTCTAGTCTCTAGTAACACATTAATCAGCTTATACTTTGCGAGGTTGAGGTTTTGGGGGGCAATATTCAATATGCAAAAGTTTGTTTGGGAGGGGGGGATATACCCTTTAAATAGATTTTTTTTGATTTTTTTTTGCAACTTAGATAACTTTTGATTGGTTGTTGCAAATTCATAGCACAGGAAACCGTAAAATCTTCCCCGTATGCTGCATAATATTGTGATTTGGACTCAAGGACTCAATCCCAGAAAATCCAACATGTTTTTGTACAGATCTACATGCTAAAGTGTTATAGATTTAATGTTTTCCTCCTCTAAAACAATAACCTGCATGGATCTAATTATAAATGAAAGTAGATACTGTCAGCAAATCCTCATGCAGGACTAGAGGAGGAATTAATAGCAGAGAGCAGACGTGATTTCTTTGTTTTTTTTTGTGTTTTTTTATCTGAATCCCTTTATCATCAATTGTAAATCAGCGCTGGGTTTTCTGCAGACCTGTATTACATCCCTGGGACCCTTCAGGCTTTTACAAACAAGCCTTGTTTATTTTATCATTGCTCTTCTAAAAAGGCATATGCGAAAAAACAGGTTTTATGCTCGTACCGAAAGGATTTCGTCAGGTTTGCAACCAGCAGGAAGTCTCAGATGTTGGGAATTGGGAATAGAAATGCATGGGGTTGTTACATTAATCCTGCCTGACCTTTACTTATGGAGCAGAAATTCTAGAATATTGCTTGTTCTTTTGTAAAAACTGCAGAATGTAGAAATGATTAGACCCCCCTTCCCTCTGTACTTTATTCTGCTTAGGCTTCTCTCCTACCGCCTGCTGGTCCCATCTCTCATAGTACCATCCCACGGACTAACATGGAACCATGTTAATTCATTAAAAAGGCATGTGCACCACTAAAACAAAACTTCATAATTACTTTCCCAAGCATCAAAAAATCCCAACCTTGCTATAGTGACTTATCTTCCAATCATTCCTGAAATCAGATATTCAGCCTGGTACAATCTTCCTCACCAGTCTTCCATTTTTTCCAGACCTGGGTGGATAAGACTCACCCGCTGACGTTAACAGCTCTGATTACATTTAACTCATAACCTTTTTCATAAATTAAAAGACACACAGACAAGGTGTATATGGGTGAAAACTATCAGCCACAGTTTATTTTCCATATTAAAGGGCATCTATAGTGGGAAATGAACTTGTTTTCTTTCTCTCCATGTGTTCTATAATTCCCCACACCCCCCAGTGTCTTCACTTTTTTCAGATTCCCTCTCTGTCCTGAGATACCCCAGTTGAAAGAATACGTGATTGCATTCCTCTACTCCTACTGGACTGTCAATCAAATCCCTGTGACTTGATCCCCCTCCCTGCTCTGTAAAAACATAGAGATAACACATTAGCAGGGGAGAAAGGGTAGCTTTCATGGTAGATATAAGCTGCACTTGACCCCCTTCTTAATAGCTTTCACTGATTGATGATGGGTCACAAAGAGAGAGATCGTAAACTGTACTGATCTCCTTCTTCCGTGTCTCCAGGACAGCTTACTTTCTATTGGCCACTGTGCGTGGGTGTTTTTTTTTTCAGGATGTTGAACTTTTAACTCCTACTGCACATAAAAAGCTTGTCGGTTAGCCGGAGCTGACATGGAGGAGGTAACAGAGGGGAGGGAGAAGGGGGGAATCTGCACATATCTGACATAGATCTGTGGTTAAACAGAGTCAGTGACAGTATAGGATTAAGGCAGCACAGAGTACATGAATTTAACTTTGCAAAGGGGCAATGTGTTTTTTTCACTATAGATGCCCTTTAACAATATTAGCCACGGCCTTTTGGCCCAATTACTGTATATTTTTATTTGGCACCCTTGTTACCCTCCATCTACTTGATGTTATTAAGTCAGCCGTAGATCAAATCTTGGATACAAACCTCTTTGTTACCATGTAACAGCTCCCACTAGTCCACTTCCTGCATGATGCCCCCACCACCAAACAACTATGACTCCAACTTAACAACCTAACATGCCACTGGGGAGGGAGGGAGGGGAACGCTGGTTCTTTGGCCACTGGCACAAATGGCGCCAGTGACAATGATTTAGGGCTCTTTATAGATTTGCGGATGTTACATGCGATGATGTCATTGCACATGGCTCTCATGCAACCACTCCCCCAAGTTTCCTGACGTGACCTGACTCACTATGCACGTGACCACAACACTGAGAGGATAGAACACCCCCCAGTGCACCCGGGAGAGGATGCTTCCCCCCAAGGTCAGTCGTCCGCAGCCTATACAGGCCGGCACTAAACAACACAGCAGTCACTCCAATGTATAATTGCGGCTGGGCAGGTGCAAGCTTGAACGATTTAAATGGGGCAAACAACATCCAAGTTAATTAAAAGCTAATTATAGCACAAACTTTCCACCTTTTATTACATCAGCCCCAAACTTTGTCTGGTTCCCTGTCTGAATTTGTGACTGCAGCAGGATCTGCTGAGTTTGCAGTATGAACTGTCAGTAGATAGAAAGACACCCACTACTGTCACCGGATAATGGCTGTGCTGTCAATGAATCTCCTGGGGAGACAGTCGTGCTCTGTCATGGTTGTCTTTACATATTGGAATCCACATTTCGGTTTATTAATATATGGCCAAACATATTTTAACCCATTATTTCCCAGCACCCTATCTATAATACTGTATATACAACATTATTGATGCTGTACCCAACCAGGATAAGAGTTCTGCATGCAATAGGGTAACATCTAAGTAAAGCTCAGGAGGGAAGACTTAATATTATTATTATATTGATTGATTGAGTGACTAAATAGTGAGAAAAGAGACAGACTCAAACAGCTCTTAAGTCGAAAGCGTTTAGAGAACTAAACTCTATTCAATGCCCGTCTATCTAATTCCGTATCTGGAAAGCCCAGACATACCCCCAGATTTTTCTGGGCCCCATAACTGTTTCAACTCAGACAAGCATACCTCCCAACATTGTAAAAGCAAAAGAAGGACACTGAGAAGAGATGCCAAAACATTTTAGTCACTCCCCACTTTGTTAGGTTACACCCATTTTACATTGTTGCCTGCAATGTTTTATGATGTGGTTAAAGGATTATTCACTCAGAAAGTGAACTGATCCATTTTTCCATTAATTAAAAATGGGAGGTAAAGGAGCTATGTCTTACAGTACCTCTGGTTCTTCAATAAATGTAACGGAGCCAGGAACATAATAGAAACTTACCCATGAGTGTAATCCATCCTGGCTCCTGTTAAATTGATGGAAGAACTGGAGGTAATATATACCATATATACTCGAGTATAGTCGAGGTTTTTAGGCTAAAAATAGCCTAAAAATCGAACTCCGACTTATACTCGGGTCACTCACATTTGAAGTCCAGTAATCGGCCGGCCTTTTGCTTCCTCATTAACTTTTCTGGTGGGTGACGTCACTACTCGGTGCCGGATGCAAACGGCCGACTACTAGACTTCAGGCACCAGAAGAGTTGCTGCAGTAGCGAAGCCAGAGACCCAAGTCAGAGGCCAAACGCAGCGCCATGCTGTATTTACCTGCCAGAGGTGGTGGTTATTACACAAAGGCAAGTCCACTGAACTGAATGGATCTGGGGGGAGTGCAGTGCTTGCCACTGCAGCTGTTTGGGAACTCAACTCCCAGCAAGTAAAGCATGCTGGGATTTTGTAGTTTCCAAACATCTGGAGTGGCAAGGAATTGGAGGTTACAGTGTGTGATTACTCTTTATTTAAAGGGCAACTCATGCTTTAAAACTACAGAATCAGGAAGATGGTATCTATTGTTAAAGTCTGCTGTCTATTTAAAGGGCAACTAAAGCCTCAAAACAATTAGAATCAGAAGTCGTAGTGGTCATAATTTCTACCCTCGGCTTATACTTCGAGTCAATCATGTTTTAACTAATTTTTCGGGTAAAAAAAGTACCTGACTTATATTCGAGTATATATGGGTAGCTCTTTTACCTCCCTTTCCTTTCCTATCCTTTAAGATTACAGTAACAGACTAATAAACTGGAGGGCTGACAACACGGTCTAATGAACTGGAGGGCTGACCAACACTGGCTTATTAATGGGAGGGCTGACCCACACTGGCTAATGAAATGAAGGGCTGATTACCTGAGTAATGAACTGACGGCTGCAACACTGGATATAAACTGGAGGGCTGCAGACACTGGATAATAAAATGGAGGGCTGACTACACTGGATAATGAACTGGAGGGCCGAATACATGGGCAAATGAACTGGAGGGCTCAATACACTGTCTAATGAACTGGAAGGCTGGCAACACAGTCTAATAACTGGAGGGCTGACCGACATTTGCTAATGAACTGAAGGGCTGATTACCCTGGGTAATGAACTGGACAGCTGCCAAACACTGGATTATAAACTGGAGGGCTGCAAACACTCGATAATAAAATGGAGGGCTGACAAACACTGATAATAAAATGGAGGGCTGACTACACTGGTAATGAACTGGAGGGCTGAATACATGGGCGAATGAACTGGAGGGCTGAATACACTGTCTAATGAACTGGAGGGCTGGCAACACTGTCTAATTAACTGGAGGGCTGACTGAATTTGCTAGGAACTGAAGGTCTGACTACACTGGGTTGAACTGAAGGCTGAATACATGGGCTAATAAACGGAGGGCTGACTACACTATGCAATGAACTGGTGGCTGAGTAAAACTGGTTAATGAACTGGAGGGCTGACTACACTGTGTAATGAATAGGAGGCCTGACTAACACTGGCTAATGAACGGGAGGCTGACTAACACTGACTAATGAACTGGTGAGCTGACTAACACTGGCTAATGAATTAGAGGTCTGACTAACTCTGGCTAATGAACTGGATGGCTAAATACACTTGTTAATGAACTAGAGGGCTGACTACACTGGCTAATGAACTGGATGACTGATAAACTGGTAATAAACTGGAGGGCTGAATTCACTGGCTTATAACCTGGAGGTTGAATACTTGGACTTATGAACTGGAGGGCTGACTACTGTGTAATGAACTGGCCGACAACATCCAAGAAGCACATGCCCCCTTTCTCTCCATCTGAGCTCCTGTGTTTGTATTGCAGTATTGCTGTATTACATGTTTTTTTTTTTCTTTTTCCCTCACTCTCAGGGTCCCTAGCAATCCAGGCCCCATACGGAGTACCCCCCTCCCTGATGGCAGCCCTGCCCAAGAATGCCCAACCACACTCACATGTCATGACCACACCCCTGAAATGCCCATTATCAGGATTACCAGAACTCAGAGAATCCAAGGAAACCTTGACTGTTGTGGGGGCATGCTATTCCCCAGAAAATACTTTCAGGGTTATCCAATAAAAGTTCTTATCGTTAAAAATTGTGCTAATTTGCCCACTTCAATAAGATGTTAGCTTTCTAATGTTAATAATATCTGATTAGTTTGGGCAAAATTAGCACCATTTTTAACGACTTTTAATAAATCGCCCTGTTTATGTCCCCTGTACGGCCAATGAAGTTTCAGTGCAAGTTATGCAGCCAAAGTGCAAATTTGATATTGTGTGACTAAGCAACTTAACAATTTACCTGCAACTCTAATGATCTCTCACTCTGTGCCTGAACAGTGTCTTCTGCCCCCTCCATCCAGTGATAACCCTACCATTAAACCCTTAGAACTCTCTCCTCTTTAGATAATTTTTGAACTCAACCTAGATGAATAAATGTAATACCAGAGATTCATTACAGAAACATACGGCGATTTTACCAAACTTTCTGCCAACGTAGGTGCACAAACACAGCTCTGTCAAGGTAATTAGTATGATGGGTAAGAATGACCTTTATTGCAG
Organism: Hymenochirus boettgeri; assembly: GCA_019447015.1. Taxonomy (NCBI): domain Eukaryota; kingdom Metazoa; phylum Chordata; class Amphibia; order Anura; family Pipidae; genus Hymenochirus; species Hymenochirus boettgeri. The sequence continues at coordinate 13,813 of JAACNH010004619.1, read as the reverse complement.
GAAGATAATTGCATTGTCATGCTCTGTATGTGACCTTCTGAGCACCATCTCTCTGAAGTGTAATGAGACCTTTTTGGATGCTGATTACTAAAATTGTCCAAAAAAAAAAGAACTGGGGAAAAAAATTTCCAGGCAAAGCAATTTGGGGAAAAGCATGTTACCCTCTCTGTTCTTTGAAAGATGCAATTTTTACAAAGCCGTATTTTTAAGTATACCTACCATTAGATGCTGGGGGGTTTAGATAACAGCTTCTAATTTGGATAGTGACAAAATAAATGCAAAGATTAGGGGCACAGAATGCAATGGGTGTTCTAGAAGCTGTCAGAGATTCTTGAAATCCTAGTGGGAGAGCAAATTTGTATAGAGTGTGCTTTATGTATGTATTTTATTTTCTTATATGGCGCCACATATTCCGCAGCACTTTACAATTATTTACTCATTTCACATCAGGCCCTGCCCTGAAGAGCTTACAATCTAATCACTTTATGTTCACATACACCTATCAGTATACTTTAATAGTTAATATGGCAAATGTAAAGCTAAAATTGCCGAATAAAAACTTCCCAGTGCCCCCAAACAAACTAACCAGGCATACAGTCAGTGTCGCTCACCACGAAAATCTGGGACCAGGGCCCACCTAACATTCCATATCTCTATTATCACTCATTTACATATTTGTCTTTTCTCCTCGGTACTAGGTGACTTTTTGTCCAGACCGAGCAATCACTACTAGCACCGCTCGGCTTGGACAAATGACTTTTGGTTTGCCGCAATAGTGGCCACGGCCAATCATCCATTATATATGAGTGTCAGAATCAGTACAAACCCACTCCCCCCACATGCAATAACATCAGTAAATAACTAAAAGCACAATTTCTCAGTTATAGTACAAATAAAGGTATTAAACTGAATACTATTAGATAATTGATGTGTACAACAGTAATTATAGGAAAATCGTATTTTCGTGGGTTATCAATCGTTGAGGGATTCTCGAGGGATACCAAAAATAACCTGGTATATTAGGTACCCCTCAAAATGCGTTCCATACCCTCGAAAGTACGTTCCGTTTTCGGATTTTCAGATCTTCTGGGTTTTTTCCCGAGTTCCGTAAATCCGAATATGGAAACAAAACTTGCGAGTTTTGGCCATCTCTACGTTCTAGTGGCGCACAGTCAGCCGGGATGAAAAATTTTAGAATGTGTGCCTCCCCATATAATGGTAAAATGAACCAGCCAGAGTACTGGGTATGTGCCCTGAAATGGGCCAGGACTAGGGATGCAGCAGTATAGGTTAATGCCTCTATGGCCACATACCTTTCCCTCCCCCTTCACAAAGGGTACCAGGTGTCGGTGCAGCGGCCTTTCCCTTCCTTCTCGGGTACCTGGGGTGTTATGCAGTTGCCAACGAGGTGGGACCCGTTGAGGTCGCGGGCGGACGTCACAGGCAGGGGCCGGTCTCGCTGTACCTGTGCGAGATCCTGATATGGAGAAGAGATTTTTTGCACGCCATGAAACCATCACCGTTGGAGAACAGAAGTTCCGCCCACCATCCCTACCCTTCCCTTTAGTGCTAGGGCACTCCATAGGGCTTATAAAGATCCCAAAGTAAGCGGCATAGGAGGGGTAGATAGATATTGGATGATGATATGTTGTCACTGGAAGTTTATAATATTTATTTAAAGTTTATAATGTCATGTTTAAATCGTTTTATGTAGTAAAAGATGCTGAGGCCTTTTCCCTCCAAGAAAGTGTGGTGTGGGATTACTGGGTTTGGAAATTAGGGGTTTGCGGGGTCACACGAATCGACTGTCCCATGTCATGCAGTTTAAATGCAATTAAATCCAATTAGTGCAGTGCTACTAATACACCTATTAAAAGCCTCTGATGAGCTGATATCCTAAGCTTACATTTATTTTGCATAGGGACATCAGTCTGCATGCTACAATTCATTTGAAATGGGGATTTGTGTTCTGATCTTAGGCTTCTTGCTATGTAAGAATGTTTATTTGGTTATTTTACAATGATCATTGTGCAGTGTTATTCTTGTTGTAGCTGAATATTTAAACAATTTTAATGGGTTGTGAGGCTGAGCTTGTATTATGCATGGAACAGCCTTGGATAGTCCGATTTCCCTTTTTATAACAATAGTGTTTTTCCAGAATGTTTTCTTCACAACTAGAAACTTCTTTTTCACTGTGTTTCTCTTTTCTTTCAGACATGCGACGCCTAAAGGTCATGGCTTGAGCTTGTTAATAGTAAGTCTGCAATTGCGATAGAATGTTCTTTATCCTTAAAGAGTAACTTTGGTCTTCATACATTGTCCATATTGAAATACTTTCAAACAAGTCTAAGGATGATTGCAAGTTATAGGCTCGTAAAGTTACTGGGACATGTATGCAACAAAAATTATTTAAATAAACACAATCAATAAAGAGGAAACCGGTTTGTGAGTGGGAATAATGGCCGCAGCTTTAATAACGTTATTATTTTTCCAAAACCAAATATTCCACAATCCAAATATTCCCAAACATGGACACCTAGCAAGCTCCCTCTGAGCCGCCCAAATCTTCACCTGCCCCAGGGGGACACTTAAATAACCTTGGCTACAACTGTCCTTAACCAGCCACCAGCTGCGACATTTGCCTATAACCACAAGGCTTTAGCCATCAGCCTGGTCCTGCACTTTTTTTTTTTTACTTACAAACCCTGTCTCCTCCCTTCCTCCAATCCTGCTGCTGAGAGGATTTTCCTTTCTTCTCCTTTTAAGGGCTGTCTGGCCTCTAGCCAATCCACCTTAGTAGACCAGACAACAATCATGGGCTGACACCATAAATTGTGCACCTGGCTGCAATCACTCTCCCCCCCCCCACCTTTCTGGGAGAGTTAACTTTTTCTTTGCTGGTCACCACTAGCCCATGTTGCATAATGGGCAAGGGGCCATTCTGCCTACATTATAGCTCGCAATATGGCGTATGCGTGCTATAATGGATTACAACCAGAAAGTGGTCAGAGATTTTTCAGCTCTGCAGTGGTGGATCACACGAAAGGTAAATATACTTACCTTCAAACCTTGCGCTGCTTAATTGATTGAAGAACAGAAGGTATGGCATAGCTCCTTAAAGGGTCACTATACTCACTCAAACACTTAACATTATCTGAAACTACAATTTGAGAAGTAAAATGGTGTGTACTCACATATTTATCTGTGTTTGCTTTGTTATTGAATTATTAATGTTTTAGTGAGTACTCTTCCTAATTCCCTCCACCTTTCCCTTACTCACTGCTTCTTTAGTGTCTTTGACACTTAATTTCTGCACAGCCTCACCATGGACACTGCTCTGCTTACCATCTCTCTCCCTCCCCTGCCTTCTTTTCTCTGCTGATTCTCTTAATTGTTGCAGAAAGTGTGGCTGGCACGCCAGCTAAAGATCCTAGTAAGAGTTCATTAATGGGTCACATATTACAATTTCTGCTCCTGGAGTGACAGGTCTTTCCTTCCCTGTAAATACTGTGATAAAAATGATTTCTCAGGATCTACAGCCCAGATTTAAGAATCTAAAAAACTTAGCTATTGACCAAAGTGACATCCTTAAAAAACAAATGGAAGATTCCAAGCCTGGAAGAGATGCCCTTCCATGGGATATACAGGTAACTTATTAATTTGGGCTTGAAACACCAAATTCCTGTTCTTTCTATTTCTTCTTCTTTTTCTCCCTGTTTAATTTCTTCCACTTTTTTGGGCTGTATCTCCTCCCACAGCTCTTGAGCTATAGACATGAAATTCGTTACAGACGTGCGGGGCTATAGGAGAAGTGTTCTATCTTCTAACTAAAGAATCCGCGGAGGCGTTATGGCATTATTTTTTTCCATAGACATAAGGTAACAATCCTCAAATGTGTATATTTCCAAACAGTTTGTTTTCATGGTCATAATACAAACGGTGATAACCCCCAACCCCCCACACAGACACAAAGGTACAACACCACCTACTGACCTACCTTTCCATTCTCATGGAAGCCATACTTAAAGGGTAACTTAGTAAAAAAAACTAGGTACAACACACCACTGACCTACCCTTTATTTCCTTTGGCAGCCATACTTAAAGGGTAAATAAAGTCAAAAAATTTTTTTTAGATTTTTCCTCAATAAATATATTTTATGGTTGTAAACACCAAAAAAAAGACCCCCCTCAACCAGATCCAGCCACACATACTGATCTACTTATCCTTACTGTGGCAGCCATACTTAAAGGGTAACTAAAGTAAAAAAAAAGTTTGTTTTTTTTAACCCCCCAACCTGAGACAGGTACACACACCTACTGACCTACTCTTCCTATAGTCTGAAATAGAGGATGTGGAGAAACCAAGATAGAACACAGGCTGTGCTTGTGAAAAACTAGTGTTTATTCCCACAGATATCTACACAAACATGTTTCGAGCAACAATGCGCCCTTTATCAAGTGCAACCACAAATGAACATTCTGTGCTTATATAGTGACCAAACAGGAAATTGATTATAGACCATCCCATCTACTTCCTCTGAACAAAGGTCAAGTAGTCTACATCAATAAATGTATAAAACAATCCATATTACGTACCATAATATTAGTGTTTTAACTCTATCACTTTGCAAATGAAACACATTAATAATAACGTAATAAAACTCATTCCGTATCATACTTCTTAGTGTAAAAATTATTATGCGAGTAAAAAAAGAGTTCTAGATAAAGGTGAATTCCAAGGTAATCCTTAAGTATTACATTCATTCCAAGTTTTCATGGATATTAAGTGCAAGATATTAACAAAGTCTTTTTCTAAAAAAATAGGATTCTTCCCTATTATTGGTTACAGTGACTCTAGTCCCCCCTCTACTACTTAAATGACTCAAGTGCTAAACATATAAATAGTAAAATTTGTCCAATTCCTATTACCACATCTGGGCATGAATATCCAAATTGTGCCGAATTACCATCTATAAAAAATAAATAACTGTCCTTAACATTACAAAAAGTCTCATAGTATTAAAACCTTATCCATTAGGGATAAATATCATTAAGCTCTCTGTATCACTAATACAGTAGAGGCTGCCTAAATCAGGCCTATCTACTGGTGTCAGAAAAAATTGATGAAGGGTCATGTCTACCAAACATGCCTGAGTTCTATTATCCTGGTAACCTTATTATATACTATGCTTACCAAAAGTTGCCTAGATACAATTTACCTGATCTTGTAGCTATTCTCATATTTGCGATATATACTCAGAGGTACCTATTCTTTTTCTCATAAATTCATTCAAGGCTCTATTCAATAATATCATTCAGGCTCTTATTCAATTCATATGTATCTATAAAAAACAAAAAGCAGGTAAAGGTTAGTCAGGCTATAAAAACAACCGATATTACATTGATCGTTAAGCCCTTTAGGCGTGACCGTGTCCAGTTTTTTAATCCAATAGTATTCCTTTTGTAACAGTCTCCTTTTTTTAGATTGCCACCTCTTGTCTGTTTTTATCCACCTTCTCCATTACCATCCATTTGATTTGATTTTGATTATGATATTCTCAAAAAATGTCTGGATACAGTTGTATCTGTATATGTATGGGTTTGTAGTTCCTAATGTATCCCCTATGTTCCTTTATCCTTTCTTAATAGGTCGGGAAGTCTGCCCAACATACCCTTGCCACAGGGGCATTTTAAGAGGTACACTACCTGTATTGTATTGCATGAGGAGCAATGTTCTATTGGGTATTGCATTTCCATTTGCAGGGTGGTTTACATGATCTCCTTTAATAATAGTATATTGCAAACAGATACAGGAATAAGCATGGGAAGGGTACCTTTTTTCCTTTATTTGTGATCCCCTTTCCACTTCATTGGTAAGATATCCGTGCTGGCAACAATTTCTTTCAAGCTATTCCCTCTTTTTAACAAAAGACTGGGAATTGTTCTAAGTCTTACCCAGTTCCTTCTCACACTGTATACTAGGCCAATACTTTTTTATAATTCTGTTGAATCATGTGCTCCGTTTGCAGTATGTGCTTACCAAATGGTACCCTTTCCTGTTTGACTCCTTTTTTGTGTATTTTAAGGTGTCTTCCATTTGTAGTTCTGCGAACACTTCTTTTTTAAACCTGTTTAATGTCTCTGCGTTTATAACCTCTATCCATAAATTTTCTTTCTAAAAGGTTAGCCGCCTCCTCATATGCCTCCCTCTGTAGAGACACCCTTTTCGCCCTATATGAATTGTCCCTTAGGGATTGCTTTCTTTATATGTGGGCTATGAAACTATTTGTCTAACAAAATATTATTCATCAGTGGTTTATTAATATTTGGTGCATATAGTATGATTACTTATAGAGATGTCCATGTCCAAAAAATGGTGTGATCTTTTTAATTTCATATGTGAATTTCATGGTGGGATGTTTCCATTGGCTTTTTCCACCATCTTATAAGGTAGATTTCTCTCCTTAATATGAGGATGTCATCTACAATACCTCCAATTAGTGTAAAATATTTGCTGTTATCTCCTGTTTAGAAAGAATTGTAATTCCAAATTTATTGTACAAAGATGTTTAGCAAATGCCGGTGCCCTTATGGCTGCACACCATGAGGTGCCCTGGAGTTTGCATATAGTATCCTCATTAACCTGAAGTAGATTTTCCTTATGACTATGGACAAGCAATCAATAAAAGTAATAATGCATGTTCCAGAGCAGATCCATAGGTCCTCCTCATACAATCATCCCTTCCTGTTGGGGGATGAGGTGTATAGACTTCCACATCATCTACTATAAATAATACATTGTCCGGTGTATTTAATGTGGTAAACTTTTGCAGTAAGTTCTGTGCTGTCTTTACACATGTTTGGATTTGTTTACAATCCCTTGTAATGATAGTCTAGTACCTTAGACAAGTTTCCAATCCTTGATCCATACCAGATACTACACAAACCTCAGAATCGCTATCCACTTCGGTCCAGGAAGGAACCAGGTAACAATCTCTTAATCAATATATCTGATTATGATTAAACGGAAGGAGGTGTCTGTGTTGAATAAAGGTTAGGGTTTCGTTCCCACTTAGATATTAACTTCTGGATTGGGAAATTGATTTTGCTAAATTCATTAGAAATTTAAAACTGAGAGCCATGTTTAGGACATGGGAACAAAAATCGTGACATAGAGTTTAAGAAAAAATCTCCTTTTCCCTAACATTAGCTACACCACTATAGATGCATTTGAGAAGGTTGTTGTACAGAAGCCCAGCAAATATGGAACAAAGTGGTAACAGAGAAATCTTTCACAAGAGGAAAAAATAAAGCCACTTAGAGTCCCTTATGAGTAATACAAACATTGTCATAAAGCCCGAGGACAAAGGGGGGGCTACGTGGTTTGAACAAAATATGTAATCACAAGAAATTGAGAGACAGCTTATCTAACTATAAAATCATCTGTATAACGTTACACGGGAGGCGGGCCAAATGATATAATTTTCCAATACTTAAGGTAATACCTCAACCCCCGTATTGTATAACGTTACCAAAAGTACATAAAAACCTTGTACAATCCACCGGGCCAGACCAATAGTATCCGGTATGGGATCAGTTTTGGAACCTTTGGCTAAGGCTATCATTTACAAGGGATGTTAAACAAAACCCACATGTAAAAGACAGCACAGAATTACTGCAAAAGTTTACCCAGGCTATAAAAAATGTTGTTTTTTATAGCCTGACTAACCTTTACTCTGTTTTTTTGTTTTATTAATACATATATTGAATAAGAGCCTGAATGAATATATTGAATAGGAGCCTGAATGAATTTTGCCAGAAAGAATAGGTACCTCTGAGTGTATATCGCAAATATGAGATAGCTACAAGATAGGTAAATTTGTATCTAGGCACACTTTTGGTAAGCATAGTATATAATAAGGTTACCAGGATAAATAGTTACTACAGGCATGTTTGGTTAGCATGCCCCTTCATCAATTTTTCTGTACAACCAGTAGATAGGCCTGATTTTAGGGCAGTCCTCTTACTGGATTAGTGTATCCAGAGAGCTTAATGATATTATCCCTAATGGATCAGGTTTTAATACTATGGAGCTTTTTGTAATGTAAGACACGTTTATTATTTTTTATAGATGGTAATTCGGCACAATTTTGATATTCATCGCCCAGATGTGGTAATAGGAATTGGACAAATTTTTACTATTTATATGTTTTAGCACTTGAGTCACTTTAAGTAGTAGACGGGGGACTGAGTCACTGTAACCAATAATAGGGAAAATCCTATTTTTTAGAAAAAGCTTTGTTTAATCTCTTGCACTTAATATCCATGAACACTTGAATGAATTTTAATACTAAGACTATCTTTGGAATTCACCTTTATCTAGATTTTTTATCGCATAATATTTATACCTAAGAAGTATGATACGGAATGAGTTTTATTACGTTTATATAATGTGTTTATTTGCAAAGTGATGAGTTATAAACACTTAAATATTTATGGATTGTAATATGGATTGTTTATACATTTATTGATGTAGACTACTTGACCTTTGTTTCCATGGATGATGGGATGGTCATAATCAATTCCTGTTTTGGGTCACTATATAAGCACAGAATGTTCATTTTGGTTTGCACTTGATAAAGGGCGCATGTTGCTCGAAACATTTGTGTGGATATCTGTGGGGAATAACACTAGTTTTTTCACACACACCGTGTGTTCTATCTTGTTTCCTCCCACATCCTCATTTTTTCGGACATAGGTATACAGGGGACATTGGATATTTCCCTGGATGTGGGATGAAACCCGTACGTACACCAGCAGTCCGCTCACCCTATTACGTTTTAAATGACCTACTCTTCCATTTCTGTGGCAGACATACTTAAAGGGTAACTATAGTCAAAAATAATTTTGATCAATAAAAAGTTTGTTTTTTTTTAACTTCAAACCTGACACAGGTACATACTTCACCCTTTCATTCATGTGGCAATCATATTTAAAGGATAAGTATAAGTAAATAAATAAAACATTTTGACTTATCACATCAAAAACATTTGTCTTTATCATCCCCCACCTGACACGAGTACACACACCAATTGACCTGCCTTTAATCATGTGACAGCTATATTTAAGGGTAAGTAAAAACAACAATGTCCTCATCATTGGCATTATTGGTTTTAAAATCTGCAGCACAAACACAAAAATCCCTTCCAAGATGCGACCTTTCAAGCCAAATTTATACTTAAACTTTCCCTTTCTAGTTAAGTTAATGATTACAGTTGAGTCTCTCATTGAGGGTTGGGAAGCATAGAATAAGTTTATTTATTTTGGGGTAGAGCAGTTTTCCATGTTTCATCAGGTTTTCTTATCTGCTGTAGATTAAGCCTTAGAAAAATAAGACATCAGACTGTCCTTTCATTTAACAGTAATCATAGGTGCCATGTGTCCTAGCAGGATTTAGGCGTAACTGTAGGCCTAAGGGATTAACCCTATCATACTACCTACAGAAATGCATTGAACATCCTACACACAGCCAGTCTCAGTAGAAATCATATCAAATGATTTCTAGGGCAAAATTTCTATCTTGCTGCTTTGTCCTGCATCGTAATCTTGCCCCACAGGCCATTGGAGAGAAATCTCTGAAGGATTATCCAGCACAGTGTCACACAACTACATCTAAACCATGAGTTAAGAACTATTGTAAATAATCTGAAAAACTAAATTGCAGTAACAAATAAAGTGCTGGAGGTACACAGCCTGTAACGGAAACATTCAGATTCCTAATTTTATATAATAATATATTTCAAAATCCTAAAAAAATAATTAAAGGCTAATTATATAGTAAACTCTATACACAGTGCAGGGAGTTTTCGATAAAGTTCTTAAATATGGTGCTATTTTGTCCCAAGAAATCAGATTTGTAAGCTTTCAAATGTTAAATAAGATCTCTGATTGTTTGGCCAAAATTAGCACCATTTTAACGATAAGAACTTTTATTTAATCTCCCTGAAGTATAAATATTGTTTCCATTACTATGTACATTAAATAATAACAAACTGTATGTAAAGTAGAGGTTTTCACAGATCCGCCGGAATACAGACTTTGCAGATTACTGACAATTTTCAAGCTTTAAGAAGACAATAGAAAGGTAGTTAATTTTAGCCACAAAATGGCAAAAAATGTATTGCATGCTTGTGCCTGCGCAAAGATTAAAAAAAATTGCGACATGGTGCAGAGAGTGCATTGGTAAGCTTGAAGAGCCAAATTACTGTTCTTTCTATTTTCTTCTTATTATTATTTTCTTCTTCTTTATGTTTCCACTTTTTTGGACGTTATCTCCTCCCACAGTTTTGAGACTAGAGACATGACGTGGCGGGCATATCGGAGAAGTGTGCTATCTTCTGCTAAGGAATCCGTGAGCGTTACTCAAGTTATCGCCGAATTTCGAGACATTTTTTCCCATAACAATAATGGTAAAATCCCAAATGTGGATATTTCAAAAACCGTTTGTTTCATGTTCAAAACAACAATGTTGATATCCCCAACCCCCCCAAAGACACAGGTACACCCACCTACTGACCTACCTTCCATTCACATAGAAGCATACTAAAGGGTAACTATCGTCAAAAAACTAATTTTGATAAATCTCATAAAGTTAGTTATTGTCATACATGCAAAAACACAACCACCCCCAACCTCACACGGGTACCACACCTAATACCCAAAGGGGTACACACACACCTAAAAATAATTTTGATATATCCTCAATAAAAGGTTCGTTATTGGTTGTAAACAAAAAAAAAGACATACCCCCTCAACCAGACTCTGTTACACACACCTACTAACCTACCCTTCTTTTCCATGGCAGCCATACTTAAGGGTAACAATAGTAAAAAAAATGTTTTGACTAATCATAAAAAAAAAATTTTAACCTCCAACCTGCCACAGTTTACACACATCTACTGACCATATACCCCTCATTACTGTTTGCAAAGCCATACTTAAGGGGAACAAAAGTCAAAAAAACTAATTTTGACCAATCATCAAAAAAGTTGTTTTTTTTTTTAAACCCCACCATGACACAAGTTACACACACCAAACCGATCTACTTATGCATTCTATTTCTGTGCAGCCATACGTAAAGGGTAACTAATATTCAAAAAACACATTTGATCAATATCAAAAACTTTTGGTTTTTTAACCCCCCAACCTGACCCAGGTACCACACACCTCTGACCAAACCCCTCCATTACTGTTTGCAGCACCATACTTAAAGGTTAACTATAGTCAAAAAACTATTTTGACTATCAGTTAAAAAGTTTTTTTTACCCCAACCTGACACAGGTACCACACCCTACGACCGCCCCTTCATTACTGTGGCAGCCATACTTAAAGGGTACTCTAAAGCAAAAAAAAATTATTTTTTACCAATCGTCAAAAAAGTTTGTTTTTTTAACCCCCAACCTGACAACAGGTCAAACCACACATGATCTATTTATCCATTTCTGTGCAGCCATACTTAAAGGAAACTATATTCAAAAAAACACATTTTGATTTGGTAATACACTGATGAATGGAAGTGTATTTCTCCATGGCCAGTGCAGGAATGTGAAACCTACATCCCTCCAGATGTTTGCCTGTGTTAGAGCGACAAGAGTTATAGGATGAATCTAGAAGATTTTAAAGATGAATTTTGTAATCCTACATGTTTATTATTATGTTTATAAAGTGCCTGTTGTATATTTAACAGCTCTTGCCTATTATTAAGCTGCCTAAAGTCTTTCTGGTGCTGCAATAATGTGAAATTCAAAAGACTGGAAACAATGAAGAAGGTTCCGTTTATGAGAGTTTTAGAATTTAAATACTCCTATTGGACTCCTATTGGACCCATGTCCAATAGGATCAACTTTTATAGAAAATAAAGCACCCCCAGAAAAAGAATCCCTAAAAAATGGATTGCGGCAGAGATGGCTGGATTCCATGAATCCTTCCGCTTGCGATTCACACGATTTTTGGGGGGGGAAATTTTTTTTTGGCATTGTCAGTTTGGCATTTTCAAAAATGTCCAAAATTTCTAGAAATTCTTAGGGAGATGCAATACCCAAACTAGAAAGGAAAGTTTGAATTTGGCATGAAAGTTTTTAGTTATTGTTCAAATTAGTTTTTTGACTATAGTTACCTTTTAAGTATGCTGCAAGTGGAAGGGTAGGTCCAGTAGTTCTTGTGTACCTGGGTCAGGTTGGGGGGTTAAAAAAACAAAAATTTTTGTATATTTATCAAAATGTGTTTTTTTGACTATTTAATTATGGCTGCCACAGAAATAGATCAGTAGGCGTGTGTACCTTTGTCAGGTTGGGGTTAAAAAAACAAACTTTTTGACGATTGGTAAAAATCACTTTTTTTGCTTAGTCCCCTTTAAGTATGGCTGCCACAGTATGAAGGGGTAGGTCAGTAGGGGTTAAAAAAAAAAAAAAACTTTTAACTGATTAGTCAAATTAGTTTTTTGACTATAGTTACCCTTTAAGTAGTGTCAAAAAACTAATTTGACTATCAGTTAAAAAGTTTTTTTTTAACCCCACCTGCACCTGACACACACACAACTACTGACCTACCTTTGGCAGCATACTTAAAGGGTAACTATAGTCAAAAACTAATTTAAACAATAACTAAAAAATTTTCAAGCCAATTTCAAACTTTCCCTTTCTAGTTTGGGTATGCATCTCCCTAAGAATTTCTGGAAATTTTGTACACCTTTTTGAAAATGACGCAATGCCAATGCCAAAAAAATTTCCCCCAAAAAATCTGTGAATCTGCAAGAGGAATGGATTTCATGGATCCAGCACATCTCTGCCGCTAATCCCATTTTTTAGGGTTCTCTTTTCTGGGGTGCTATTATTTCTATGAAATTTGACTCCTATTGGACCCATTATTTAATAATTCTAAACTCTCATCATCGACGGTAACCTTCTTCATTGTTTTCAGTCTTTGTATTTCTACATTATTGCAGCACCAGAAGACTTTAGGCAGCATACAATAGGCCAGATCTGTTAAATATACAACGGCACTTTCATAACATGGCAACGGCTGTTTTGATAAAAACAGAGGGACAAAGTCTAATCTGGCTTTTGTCTATCGTGTCGGCGAGAGGCCCCGAGAACTCTTGGTCTCGCTAACAGCGGGGACTCGGGAGCACGAGTACGATCTGGAGGGCTGTACAATATCACAAAGAGCAAGTGAGTCGTACCCAGTGCAAGATGGACAGGGAGGAAAACGGATGCAGGGGGGGAGCAAAAGAAATGGGCAGCGGGGAAGGGGGAGGAACAGGGCGAACAAAGGGGACAGGGTGGGGGGGGGTGTACAAAAGATTCCAGAAAATATTGAAGGGCTATCATGTTGGCTAATAAAGAAAATATAATACTGAGGTGTGAGAAGATGTGTCGTGGGATAGAACAATGTGAAATCGGTAGTGATTCTCGTGATGTGCCTACCGAGAGTGCTCCTCCCCTGTGTGTATGAGTCTCGTCATACATATTTCAGTAACGCGTGGTCACAATCATTGCAACAACATCCTAATTAAGAGCACCCCAAGCGTTTGTCATTCACTATCCCTCAGATGAATAATATACAAAGTATTTTAATAAGCTCTTGGTTTGCTGGTAAAACCTCTAGTATATTTGGGGAAAAAAACATGCTGTTATTTTATAAATATAAACATTTGCAATCTCACAACCAACATGCTATAATGAATTGTGCTGTCATCGTGCAGTTGTAAAGACTTATGACCAAAATATCTTTTCCATCATGAATTAGTTCAGAG
>JAACNH010004618.1:0-23329 GCA_019447015.1 Hymenochirus boettgeri | reverse complement strand
CCTTTATAAATCGCGGTAAACGCGATTTATGCGTTAATGGCCGCGAAAACGGCCGCGAAAAGTTAACAAACCTTTATAAATATGCCCCTAAATATTTATTTGTCTACTGTTTACATTCTTTGATTAATTAAAAGTAACATGGTCAGGATTGGACAAGCGGCTAAACAGCAAGTCATTGTTAATGCACCCAGCAATGAAAAATAATTGCATTATTATTTATAATAATGAGAGAGTTAAACAACCTCAATTTAACTTGCTCGTACCTTTTGCACATGATTGAGCTTGCAAAAAACTTGTATACACGGGGTATAGGAGAATGAGCAGAACTAAGCTCACTGCTTTACATAAATAATTAATCTTTTGGGAGGCTAAGATTAAATCTGGAGATGAGGTAGTTTGCTTATGTTTAGAAGGGTCCAATTGCATATTTCATTATTAATTTGGGGGTGAACATGCCATTTAAAGACTACAAAATAAATTAGGCTCAAATATTATCAAAAAAACTACAAATCAGCACATTTTTCCTCTTCAGTTTACCTGTTGGCATAACGATGTAGAACAGTGAAATGCACTGGTACAAAGGTCAATAGGTCATCCTCTTACTTAAAAGAGGTTGATTCTACAGTCCTTCAGTCACCCATATTACCACTAAAATTGGCTTATTATAAAGGTTGTCTCCATTGTTTGACCAAAATGATAATCAGTCTTTTAGCAAATTATGGAAATAATACTTAAATGGCGGATCCTGGCCAAATTGGTTTCTTTAAGACTGTATATAAAGGGCATGTCCACCCCCAAAACTTAAATTTTACGCACTGCTGGCCCTACTGTGTAGTGTTAAAAAAATCCTTAACTTTCTCCTCTGCTTCATATGGTTGGCCTGCAGTATCTAGTCAAAGTACAGGAAACTGAACAGTAGGAGCCTTCATGTGAGTAAAAAAAAAATCTGCCCCTTCCCTGTCCTCCTGGAGAAATCTGGCATGTGCAGGGGAGCTCTCCCTCACGACCTCCAGATCTCTTGTCTCTGCAGAGATAGTGTAAAAAAAAAAAAAAATACGTAGTGTTGGGGACCCCCTCACAACCCTAACCGTCATGTTAAATCTTTAAAAAGTGCCCAAGCTTCATTCCCACGGCTAACTCAATAGCCGGTAGCAACGTCTGTGATTGGCTGACTCTTAGCCAATTACAGAGGTGACTGCCAGTCCTTCCCCTAATGCTACTCCATTCCTGGAAGTAGCAAGAGCCAGGGGGGAACAAAGCTTGGTAAGAAAGTTTCTGGGCACTTTTTTAAGATTTAAACAAGGGGCCTAGGGCTGAGAGAAGGGCTCCTACACTACATTGGGTGGATATGCCCTTTAAGATGTATTATATGATCAGCTTAATCTATTTAGACATTTCAGTGTGATTTCCAGTTAGTCAAATGTTGATTGTGAACGTGATGCCTTACAATTTGATTTAAACAAAATTTGAAGAATTGGAGTCATATGTAGCCAATATTACTTGCCATGTTAAGACTTAGAATTAGTGTGGCACAATGCTTTGAGCCTCTCCTTCCTTATTTTCAACTTTTTAAATAGACTACTCATGTAATGTACTACTTGAGATATATGCAGAACAGAGCATTAGGCGTAATCTCTTATGTTTTTGCACTTTGAGATCAGTGAGAAATTGCACTTCGAGTGTAAATTTAAAAAAAACTATGTCTAAAGAAATAATGGCAAAAATGTGGGGGGTGTAAATAAACCCTTTCTAATACAATTCTTTTCATTCTTTATTAATATTAAGGCATGTGTTCTAATTGGGTATTAACAATAGTACTTATATATTTCAAATGGATTGAGGGATTTTAGTCTTGTACACTTTAATTCCAATAACAACATCCTTCAAAATAATGTTTTATCAGCTTTTTCTGTGTTCAAAAAAAATCTATAAAAAGTAAAAAAAATAATATGTAAGTGGGTCAACTATCCTATTATACAAAGTGGGCAAAAACTGCTTTGATAGTAGCATGTGGAAAAGTCAAACTTCACATGCAATATTTTTAACAAGAACTGTACAATAAATACAGGATACATACATTGATCTATAAAACGAATTCATAAATATATTCTAAACTCTACGTACACCCCAGACATTTGCACTAAGTCAGATATTTGTAACAAGCAAATGAAAAATTGAAACTTCTATAGATAGCTTGTCCTCCTAATGAATAACAATTTTAAGTGCAGCAGTAGGGATGTCTAGGAGCCAATCATATTATCATTTAATATATACTTTGGAGACTCTTTCCTTCTTGCTTTCAGGAATAAGTGTATCTCATGAGTTTTCCATCAAAAACCTCTAGGTGTGAGATAGTCTGATTGCTCTCTAAGGGACAAGGCTGGGTCCTATAACTTTTGCCACATACAGTATGCAAACTATTGATGCATTTAAAAAAAAAGTTTAAAATAAGTTTAGCTCTGTCCACAATCTTAAAGGCATGCAAAAATATTTCAAATTGAAGATTAAATGTGGGTCAATTGTTACAGATACAGATATTGGTTAGATAACACTTACATAATTACGTGTGTTGCTTATAGGATTTAAAGGGTTAGATATACTAATTTAGTAAAGAACAAGAAGATTTATTGGACACTATGCCACATGCTATTATTTATATATGTGCACAAAGTTCAAAAGATAATTCTCTGAAAAAAAGAGAGTTCTCCAAAATAGGTAAAAATAATATTGGTGCAAACAAAAAAACCCCACTGTTCTCCAACCGAAACCTATGGTAGAAGTTCATAGTTATGGGAGATTATTCTCTATTCTCCTTAAAATATATAATGCAAACAAAACATGTAGCAATGAGTGAAGTGATAATTCTCATTCTCTAATGCCGACTACAGTGAAAGAATGAAGAAATGCTAATTCCCCTGCTCTACTCACTCTGCTGTGCTAAAGCACACTTCCCTTATACTATCATGAAAACCTGCTCTCAATATTCGTTTTAATGGTTGTTGTTTTCCCTGTGAGGATATTTGTGTTCAGAGCAGGAGTGAGCCTTAGATCATACATGACAATTCGCTCACATACAGGGAGATTCAATAAAGGTTCTTATTGTTTAAAATGGTGCTAATTTTGCCCCAACCAATCAGATCTTATTTAACATTTGAAAGCTAACACCTGATTGGTTGTAGAAAAATTAGTACCATTTTTAACTATAAGAACTTTTATTGAATAACCCTTATAGTGTGATGTAATGGAATTGGCTTCCACCAGCTCAGAGTATTCTGATTCCTAAAATGATTCCAACAACCAAAATATATTAGGGGGAATTTACAGGAAGGTGATCAAGAGCTGCAGGGCTCTCTTTAGGGATTTAACCCTCTATTTTGTGGTGGCTGCGTGAGTATCAGAAGAAACACTAGTGCAGCTGCCACAAACCTATTTACCAGAGGATGATAGCTGGTGTTGAATACTTATATATGGGTGGGATTTACCCAGAGCCGTACAGCCTCTGCTAAATCTCTTCTGGGAGAACAGTGTTTAAGCCCAAGCCCATTAACGACGATTTAGCCATTGACTGTTACCATAAAATCAACGTAAGCAATTCTGTTTTTTTTTCTTTTCTGAGTAAATAGAAATTTGAGCTCACTTCTATAAGCTGTGTTTGCACAATAAAAGGGACCACCCCTATCAGCATCCTATAAGACTGGACAGCCTTTTATTTTTGTGGATTACTGGAAGATACTGGCAGTGAGGTGGCCAGGGAGGAGCTGGATGCTTGGTGGATATCCAAAATTAACTTGGCAGTGTGGAGACCTTTGATCTAGTCAGGAAACATGGTATCTTTCCCTGAAATGCAGGTAATTAGCATGCACCCACTTCCTGCTGCACCTATTAGCTTAAAACAAGTGGGACATTGTCACAATTAAGTTCCAAGGAAATGATTCTGACCTGTGTCAATACGAATATACATAGATATGAAGAGAAACAAGACACCTGTGTCTATATGAATATACATAGATATGAAGAGTAACAAGACACCTGTGTCTATATGAATATACATTGATATGAAGAGAAACAAGACACCTGTGTCTATATGAATATCCATAGATATGAAGAGAAACAAGACACCTGTGTCTATATGAATATACATTGATATGAAGAGAAACAAGACACCTGTGTCTATATGAATATACATAGATATGAAGAGAAACAAGACACCTGTGTCTATATGAATATACATTGATATGAAGAGAAACAAGACACCTGTGTCTATATGAATATACATTGATATGAAGAGAAACAAGACTCCTGTGTCAATACGAATGTACATAGATATAAAGAGAAATAAGACACCTGTATCTATACCAATATACATAGATAGGAAGAGAGACTAGACACCTGTGTCAGTATGAATATACATAGATCTGAAGAGAAACAAGTGTGAATATACATAGATATGAAGAGAGACAAGACACCTGTGTCTATACAAATATACATAGATATGAATAGAAACAAAGACACCTGTGTCTATACGAATATACATAGATATGAAGAGAAAAAGACACTTGTGTCAATATAAATATACATAGTTATGAAGAGAAACAAGACACCTGTGTCTATACGAATATACATAGATAAGAAGAGAAAAAGACACTTGTGTCAATATAAATATACATATGCTTTATCTTAAGGATAAAGGACATACCTTTGAAGATTGTAATGTTAACATACTGGTGAAGGAACGTGACTGGTTCAAGAGAGGTGTTAAGGAGGCCATTTATGTGAAAATAAAGAAACCAAGCCTAAATAGAGGTGGGGGGGGTTCGACACCAACTGTCTGCCATGTACAATGCTGTTTTAACACCTTACTCTGGGCGTTCCTATAACACCTCTTAGCCACTATCTAATCACACCCTTAACACCTGGCTGTGATATGCTAATTGGGATTTTCCAGGGTACATAATTGCCACAGATTCTTGTACAAGTCATTCTGAATTGAGAAAGCCAGTCGGATGACTAGCGAAACGTCTTCAAGAACTACATTTCAAGTCCAGTTGATCTAATTGAATACAACAGATATAAATATACATAGTTATGAAGAGAAACAAGACACCTGTGTCAACATGCTTTTTGAACGTCTCTACACATTAAAGGGATTATCCAGTGAGGGAATCATTTACATTTCATTGAGCTCATTGACATTTTTAGTTTCCATTTGTATTTGCAAATTGACTCCAGATTTGATTGTGACCAATTTGTACCGTCATCCATCGTGATTTGCTTGTGATGTGTCTGTGAACAATAATTTGCATTTTCGCTTCCATCTGATTTCAGCAACTGGATTACCAATATTGCAGATGTGCTCTCCTTCAGTTAGAGGTCATTTAACCCAGTTTTTCCTGGACTGGGACAACAGAATAACCTGTCAAGACTGAGAATATGATTTAATAATGGAATATTATTAATGCTCTCTTTATAATATTAACTGTACAGTGCTAGTATACAATACAATGTATATAATACAATGCAACTATAAGTAAAAAATGCACTGATATGCACTAAAGACCAAATCCCTAACAATATATGCAAAGTATTTGGCTTTGGTTGCCAAGTTGACTCCAAGTTAGTGGTTCAGCAGCAGATATAAATTAAAACAAAAAAGATAAGATCGGTTATGTAGTAAAAATTTTAAAAAATCAGTTAATAAAATATACTAAAACTTGTATATTAATATTAATATTTTCTGCATTCCCAGGTTTGCTCTTTGTGTTCCTCTTAATCCCCAGGCAGAATAAAATTATTGGTTCACACCTAAAATAACAGTGAATAGCTTGTTTTGTGTTGTGGATATTTAAAGACTAAAAACAGACAGATCAACGCGTTTCGCTAAGAACATAGCTTCCTCAGGATCTCTACATGACTTATGAGGTCCTTCATAATACACAAAAAGATACATGTGAACTCCTGGGAGGTAATGGCATGTTTTCCGGAGAATGAAACATTTATATTGTTGTCTTTATGCATTATTATTTTCCTGGACTAATGTATGTGGTATCAAACCCTGCCAAATCCTATAAAATAAATTGATTATTGGAACACTTTCTAAATATGTCAGCATTTCTGTATGAGAGATTGATTCATTTTAGGAATAAAGGGTTACATACCATTGAACAAATCTATTCTCAGAACACTGTGGTCACACCAATCCAAATGACTTTTCAGGTCATATATTCTGTGTAGAAGGATTATTAAGGTTGACCTTTGCAAACATAAGATCATGGAAAGCCATTGCTATTAAAGCACACCATCCATAACAGGATATATTTTTTGTTTTTCTGTTAGTGGCAGTGAGTGTTTCTATACAGGAATAACAGCGGAGCAGACTGAAATCAATACATGTTAACCCAGATCTAATTTAAATTTGCATCCAGTTTACCAACTATTTTTTCTAGGTGTAGAATCTTGCCCTTTGATAAACACATTACTTTTTATAAGTAGTATTGTGACTAGGACATATTCTATTTTGTATTTTTCATTAAATATTAGAGCCCATAATGTTATTTCTCTTTTTTAATACAGGCTTTTAGGACATGCAGAATTTTCATTGTAGTTTGCCCATACTAGAAATTTCACAATGCTTGAACTTATTTTAGAAATAATATTATTGTTTATAATATATTGTTTAAAATCCCACACCACATCCTCATAATATTTTTTCAGCACTTTTCTTCCTCTCTAAATTCTTTTTTTTATATCCCCTCCATTTTGGTTTTTTTTTGCGAATGTCTCTCTGTCTTTTCTCTGTTTCTCCTACAGTACCTCCTTCCCCTTTGTGATTTAAAATGATTTCCTACTATTTTACATTGAGGTACTGTGCACTTGAACCACATGTGCAAAAGGAATTCCTGGTTTGCAATGATCCACCTTATTCATTCTAAATAGCTTTCTTAAAGGGTCACTATACTCACTGAAACAACTTTACATTATCTGAAACTACAATTTGAGAGAAGTAAAATGGTGGTACTCACATATTTATCTGTGCATGCTTTGTTATTAAATTATTAATGTTTAGTCAGAGCTCCTAATTGCCCCAGGCAGCTAACTATCCTAGTAAGAGGTCATTAATGGGTCACATTATATTAATTACAATTTCTGCTCCTGAAGTGACTGGTCTTTCCCTGTAAATGCTGTGATCTAAATGATGATTTCTCAGGATCTACAACCCAGATTTAAAATCTGAAAAAAGTTTTGAAGCAGTGGGATCTTGCTGTATTTAAAGGAATAATTTTTGAAAATTCGATTTTTTAGAGTATAGATACCCTTTAACTATGAATATGCCACTAGAGTGCACTGTAAGGTCCAATCAAGTCTCTACTAGAGAAGAAAATCTAAAGGACCAATGTCAAAATAACATTTATTCTACTTCAAATTGTTACTGCATTTAAAACATCATTTAAGGGCAAATATGATTGGAAGTTAATTCTATAGGGTTTTTCTTGGCACCCAGACTACAGAGACCACAAGTAGCAGTAGAATAAACCACTAAGTGATAAGCAGTTTGGTTCCCGGTTAAGTAGGGGGATGCAACATTAAACATCCCCTTTCCTCCAGGACGCAAGTCTCTCTATGATACAGAATAGTATTTGTAACCAAGGATGTTTTAGTGTGTATGTTATATAAAATTTACATTTAAATTGCTAATTTGTATATGTATTTTATGATAGATATACATTGTTAGTTTAATATATCAGGTTATGGAGAAAAGAAGGGGAGATTCTCTAGCACTAATGGCTTTAATTATGGCAACAACAATGTTTATGATTTGACACTTGCAAGAAATGCAGTGCAACAGAATAAAGAATCATCTCACTGTTAAAACATATTTAATGTCCCTTTAAATTGTTAAATGATTTGCAGCAAAGTTCAGTGCTTCATTTTTTTTCAAGTGAAAAGAATGTCATTAAAGTGGAAGTTCAGTGCAAATACATTTGCCAATCAGTAGAAATAACTGTTAGGAACATTCCAAGGATGTGGTGCATCCTGGGAAGAAGGACCGTTAGAACCTGAAATGTCAGCTCACTAATGTCAACAGCAGGGAACATCAAAGGGTATGAAATGAACTGATTCTTCAAAATGGAAGAGAATATGTAGAATAACTACACAAACTAACAATTTAACAAACATTGATCATTTCCACTGAACTGTCCCTTTAAAAATAGTGTAGCGCAGCTGAAGTCTATGGCATTTTCATGATATATCTTTTCTCCAGACCAAAGTATAACAATTCACACTTCACACACAGATCTGTATTAAATTGAATACATATTGACCAAGGGCTTGCAAAGTCATTATAAGGATTTACACAAATAGAATCAGTTGCTAGGATTCTCTAAGCGACAGTGTGGGACATTACCCAATCAGTTGTTAACTGAATCCTAAAGCAATGTACCAAAAATGTTCCTTTTCTGAGTGCCCTCCTGACTTTATTTAAAGGGCTACACACAATCACTGCACACATTAACATCACTATTTAAAAAAAATAGTAAACTCAAAACATTAACATGAAAAAACATACGTACTAAATGATATTATATTTCTACAGGCATAAACTTAATTGCTTCCCTTTTCTTTGTTATTTGTGCTGCTGTCTGTGCGGTTTACTATTTTGCACAAAACTCATAATATGAAATCATATGACAGTTAAGCAATAATATTAAAAAATATTAGAAAGTAGTGTTGTTCGTAAACAAAAATTACACATTTAATTACATTAGCAAAAAAGTGTCTACACCATGCCAAATGATATAAAAACTAAAACCAGATTTTTTTAAACTGCCTGATAACTTAACATTTCGAATGAAATTAGCAATACAATTTGGGTAGCAGAGTAGTGTAGTGACATCTTGTGGTTCAACAAAAAATATACACCCCTTTTCATGCATCTGTAGTGATGCACACAAACTGTCAAAGTACATCAGATCAAGCCATTACTTATATATGATTTGGGATCATTCTGGAAATGTGCTAACTGCTGCCATTATCTAGTAAAGCATCACAAAGATATTTCTTTTGTTATTGGGCTACACCTGAAAGCATTTGCACCGGGGTGTACCTACCTGGGGAGCAGACCCTGCAGCAGGGCCCCATCGTCTTATTTTTCCTATAACAGATATAGCCTCCTCCTAGAAAACCATTGTTTATGAAGCAGGAATAGGGGCCCCATAATAGTTTTGCTGGGGGTCCTGGTAATTCCTATTTATGCCACTGATTTCCACACCAAACTATATATATATATATATATTGTAAGAAAATAGAAAACAATACATTAGCTGTGTGTGTGTATGATTTTGCATAGACCTGAAAATTAATATTTTTTATATGTGGTTTACTGTTATACATAGGTCCAACTATATATTTATGGTCATTAGTAATACTAGGGCATGTCTACCGCCAGTTTGAAAATCTATACATATTTTCCCCACCTCTCCAAACCCTGAAACCTTTAAGTTCAATTTCTCTGCCACAAGAAAGCCAGCATCTAAGATGCCAGCTTTGTTCTGGATTGCAGTAATTAATCATTGTTGTAACAGTGACTGACCCTGCATTGTGGCATGCCTCCTCTGTCCTATGCGCCTCCTCTATGAAAGCTTCCTGGGCTAACAGAGGAGAACAGGGAAGGAGAATTAAAAGGGAGAAAGTGGGGATGGGAAAGGTAAGCATATGTTTTTAATCTGGGGTGGACAGGTAAGTAACTATTAAAATATTGGGGTTTAGGGGAAATGGGGAAGGTAAGTATAGGTTTTTGGACAGGGGTGGACATACCCTTTAATCTCACCTTACAGGTACAGAAAGTTCCTATTAACTTATCAGATAAGACCTTAAAGGGCATGTCCATCGTCTTTTCCAACTTTTAAAATACTGTAGGGCATGTCCCCCCACCCCCAACTGCTATATTCTTACACAAAAAAATGCTTACCTTCTCTACTTACAGCACCTCATTCCTTCGCTGTTCTGGTCCGGCTCCCCTGTCCGCCGGAACTGCAAGCAGGGGGCCGGACCAGTAGCCACCGCTGTGATTGGCTGAGAGGCATCCAATCACAGCCGCAGCTGCCATCAATGAGAAAGGTGAGGGAACGAGGTGCTGTAATTAGGGAAGGGAAGCGTTTTTGTGTGTAAGAATATAGCGGTTGGGGGTGGGGGGACATGCCCTACAGCATATTAAAAGCATATAATGCTACAGGAGTAGCATCCAGAGAGGGATCGGAAGGGCGGGGGGGGGGGAAAGGACTCCACGGTGCATGTCTTTATCCCTCCCGGAGGCATCACAGAGGCAGAGACCTTTTGGACAGGAAGAAATCTCCTACCCCACACTTTCCTGGACTTTGAAGAGCCACTACAGAAGAACCATAAGGAGCAGGGAAGTAAGGTAAGGATTTTTTTTTATTGTACAGTGGGGCCAGTAGTGGGTGAATTTTTAGTTTGGGGGGTGGACATGCCCTTTAAAAACCCCATCTTGAACATGTTTAATTAAATAATTTAAAAAATTTTGTAACCTCATTATGTTATCTTTCGGGTTCCCATGGTGCAGTATGGAAACCTGGAAGGTAAAGCTAGGTACAGGGAGGATGTTCGGGACTCTGTGTTTACCTCTAAAGGGAGACTACTGCGGCAGAGGGAAATTTATGGTCCTTCTCAAATGACTGCTCGGCCAACCCGAACATTCACCACACACAGTGCCAATAAAGCCCCGATACCATCGGATCCAACAGTATCAGGGCTTAATCGCCACTGTGTGTACCTAGCTTAAAATTAGCACAGGAGGTATTACCTTCCCTGGACACATTTTTATTGTGCTAGATTTCATTAATCTAAGGTACAGATTATTTACATCTATGACAGTAGCTATATATTCTAGGGTAAGTTGGGTGTTAAATGCTAAGATGCTATTATTTGATATCTATGATATACTGTACATCTTCACTGCAGCAAAAATCAGGGTTATTCAATAAAAGTTCTTATTGTTTAAAATGGTGCTAATTTTGCCCCAACCAATCAGATGTTAGATTTCAAATGTTAAATAAGATCTGATTGGTTGGGGCAAAATTAGCATTGTTTTAAACAATAAGAACTTTTATTGAATAACCCTGTCTAACTTTTAAGTTAACAGAAATTGTACTTTCTAGATTCCTTTTTTCTGTAATTGAGTAAATTAACATATGATTAGTATATAGAATGTGTCAATAGCACCATACATGCATGATTTTACACTTTCTTCATCTTCACTTTCAGGCTAAAACAGTTTAAGACACTCTTCTAGCAGTAAGCGTTGTTTTGTACACTGCATTAAGTTATATTGATGTAGGATTAGAGTTTACTAAGCTGCATTTCTATTTGCTGTTCTGTAATCTCCAGAGGCCACTCCTTTCTACATTAATTACTACAATGTGGTCATTTTGTCTTGAATATATCTTGGCCCGTAGACTTAAATCATTTTGGTCTGGACACCTCTGGGAACCTTAATGCTTTTTAAATAGATGTGTCTACTTCTCAGTGCTAGTGACCATTTTTTTTCTTTCTGACAGTACTAACTATTCACCAGGACAGTATGCATTATTCTCCCATAGAAACTGTGGTCAAAGGCATGCTTGCTCTTTTTTTTAATAATATGGCAGCATTTTGCTGCCTTGGCCTAGTTATTTTAAATGATCTACTCATCCACATGTCAAACTACATTCATTCAAATCATGCAACAGAAAAACTTGCCTTGAGAAATTAAAAAAGTGGCCATCAAAAATACAGAAATAGGTATATGGCTAGAGAAACATAATATACTATTTGGCAACATTCAAAATGAATTGTCGGAAGCACAGTAATGGGAATATGTCCTAAAGCCTGAATAAAATGAAAAGAAAGTGTGTCTTGGCTTCACACAAGTCTAGGAACAATGAAATATATTTAGTTCTCATGGAGATGTCATGTTCTTTTACCCAGGTCAGAGAAAAATCACTTATTAGTTGTGAGCACTAAAGACAGCTTTCTCTTCAGGGCAACTTCTTTATGCCACCATTGTCCCAAGTCATTTCTTTAGTGATATCTTTTTAATGTAAAATAGGTGCAATCTCGCGTATTGCAAGGAAAATGACACAGTGTTTAAAAGTTCTTGGATGAAAAGTCTTTATGTTAAAAGCTTTGAAGGTCTAAAAAGGCCAAAAAAAAAACACACCGAGGTCCTTACCTAAGCAGCTGCCTTTGAGTGATTCTTTTGCTGTATATTTTTAAATGCTACAAACGGGTAAAACAGTGAAATTATTGGAAAGAGCAATTAAAAGCAAGACGCGTGGATTACAGTCATTGTACCGTATATCAAGTGGATAATGCACCAAAGAGAAATGACCAAAATACCCCATAACTGGATCTCAAATCAAAATCATTCATAATGCATGATGGGAGGAACACTATTCTTCCAGACAGTACATTACACTGTCTGCTTTAAAAGCTTAAGGTAATCCGTTACAGTTTGAGATATGTGGACAACACACATTTAACAGTGGTAAAAAGGAACAATTACATTTTAAATATGCATTTAAAGAAAAATGGAAATCCGTTTGCATGGCATTATTCAAACCAAGAATCTACGCCATTTCATCCACAAACCCTCATGTTTTGTTCATAAAAATCTACCAGCATTCCATGATGAGAAATGTAATTCACTAGCACCAGGAAAACAACAGGAAACCCAGGATTGCACTTCACAAGCTGCAGTTATCTGGATTCCAATGAGGCCTTGCCTTTCCGAAGGGATTACAATTTAGCATCACTTTCAGACACATTAGTTAATCATACTCAATAGTTATCTTATACAGATTTCTGTTCAACCTCTCTCTCTGACAGCCATCTTACATTGTAAAAGGAATTGTTACTCCTTACCATGCCAGTTATCTAACGATATGCTCATACATGGACTTCCAATTTTCCCTGGTGGAAAAAAGCATTCAGATGTATTCAATAAGAGGTGCAGAAATTTGCCCAAGCTGTTAATTTTCCTCAACCAATCAGATTGGTTACTTTTCAACTGGTCTAAGACAGTTAAAAAACATTTGATACAATCTGATTGGTTACTGCAGATAAAGAATATGGCAACATTGCGCACCTTTTATTGAATAAGTCCCTAATAAAGTCTATATAAAACTTACATATTTTACACTTCAAACATCATGGCATGCCTAATGCACATTTTCACAATTTAAACAAAAGCCCGACCCAAAAGCTGTTTGGGACAGGCACCCTTTTATAATGTGCTGCATAGGCCACTTGATAAACTGAAGGTTTGTACACACGCTCAATTTACGAGCGAGCAACGACCCCCGACGGTCATGCGCTCCGTAAATTGATTGTGTGTACGAACCTTTAGACTGTCCATTTTGCATGTCAAGATTAATGAGGTACGTCTACCATCACTAACCATGGCTTTTAACATGGTTAACAAATATTACATATTACATGGTTACCACGCTATTAACTCTTTTATAACAAGTGAATGTTTGAGAGAACAACTGCTGAAGCTGATTCCCAGAGCTTATATAACATTTACAGTACTAACTTAGTTCAATATGTCCCAAGTGTCAGCAAATAAGGGCCATTCTACTCCACTGTTTGTGATGTTGTAGAGAAGTGTGGAAAGTATGGGAGTTACATTTTACATTCTAACTTGATTACTCTTGGTCCCATGTTAGCTCTGTTTCATTGTAACAGTGATTTTAACAAGGCTCAATCTGCTCCCAATTCGGCCTGTTCAATAATGGGCACACATCACACATTGGCAACGGAACACCGTATTATGAGACATTGGCAATAAGCTTAATTACCTACCCATTTTAGGGGAAACTATTGTGAACCATTAAACAAAAATCTAGAAAATCTTTACAGAACTGAATAGAAACATACAAAAGATAGATTTTCAGCCAAAAGACAAAAGTCTAATGATACATTTTCAGCCAATAAAATTTAATTAAAGCCTTACAGGGGAATGCAGTATCACTTCCAGCATTCCTTACCTTACAGTGCTCCTACAATGCAGTAATTAGTGTGAATCACATATTGCATTGAGGGGCCTTAGTAAGGTAATTTGTGCCAGTTTAGCATCACTGGGCCCCCCAGAAAAACTATGATGGCGCCCATATCCGTGCTTCATCCACATCGGTTCTCAGGGAGGAGGCTACATCTGTCATAGGAAAAATGTTAGGCTCCTGGGCCCCCCTACGGTTGCTCCCCTGGTAGTTATGTCCCTGTTTAGTTTGCAAAACATAACTAAACCCTTACTACATCTGATGTCTAGCTTTGTTTAATAAAGGAGCAGACCCCGATAACGAAGTGAAAATCACCCACAATATTACACCGTGTATTGTGGGTTTTGTACCATTACAACCATTACGCCCCCCTATGTTTAAAAACATCAACACAATGATGATACTTTTCCATCTATTTCCCATGGTTCTCTATAAAAGATACCAGATTACAGACATACATATAGTTAATTACCATTCCTGGGATTCTAAAAGTGTAACATTGGAAATATGTGAAATAACTTACAGACAGGCTATTTTTTGCGGTAAGGACCTATTGATGATTAAGGGGTATTCTTTCCTGGAATTAGCTAAATTAAATGAGATGATCTCCAATTTTACATGCTGTAAAAGTATTTCTGCCCATATTTTCATTATTCTTTTTCTGAACTCCACACCTTAAAAATGTGCCTAGGAACCTCTGAGACACATTAAAAGCTTCAGTAATTTTTTTCCTGCAGGTTTAATTAAACTAACCATATATTGTTTTTTCATTTTCACCACCCTTCCAGAGAAAGGTGTAAAGGTATCACATTGAACTTTATGTATTAATTAGTCTTTAAAAAAGAATGGTGCATTTTAAATACCCACAAATTGTGCTAATAAACCCAATATTTCTAATACAGTAATTGATTCACATTTTTTATACTATATCTGTTGCAGTTTATGGTTTAACTGCCCCAACCAATAAAGAAAAAAAAGTAAATTGTATTATTTTAGGATTTCTATAAAGCAAAACTCATGGTGCTTTTATGATAAAACATGTTTGTCCATAGGGTTAAAGGGCATGTCCACCCCCAAAACTAAAATTTAACCCCTTACTGGCCACATCAAGTAGTTTAAAACAATCCTTACCTTACATTCCTGCTCAAAATAGTTCCCCTGCTGTGCCCCTCCAAAGTCCAGGAAACTGCTGTGTAGGAGCAGTGTGTGACTCATGCTGTGCCTGAGACTTCCTCAACCTCATCAAGGTTGAGGCATGCTCAGTGCAGCCCTCCCTGCCTCTCAGCCAATCACGGACGCGGCTGCCGGTCCCGCCCCCTGCTTTCAATTCCATGCAAGCAGAGGGCCTGAACACTGCAGCGGAGAAGAGAGGGCAGGTAAGTAAGAATCGGGGGACTTTCTAACAATTATATTAATGCGGTTGGGGCTGGGGGAGCATGCCCTACCACATATCAAAAGTTAAATTTC
Source organism: Hymenochirus boettgeri (assembly GCA_019447015.1). NCBI lineage: Eukaryota > Metazoa > Chordata > Amphibia > Anura > Pipidae > Hymenochirus > Hymenochirus boettgeri. Next base: position 7,805 of record JAACNH010004618.1, on the reverse strand, counting down.
GGGGTGGACATGCCCTTTAAGAAACATTGCAAAACTAAACAATAAAAATGTTGACGGTGACTCTGAGGACATTCCCAGGGTGAATCAGAAAAGAATGTCTTGCAATGAGAGTTTGACAATGGAATTTCTTGGGTTCAGTGTGTTGATTGGTTGGCAGAAAATAAAAGGGCAGGGCTACAGCTGGCTCACCGGTAGCTTTATTTTGCTCATTTTGACTATCACCAAACAATAACCCCAAAAAGGTGATATATCAAAGAGCTCAAGAAAACCACTGACAGATCACAACTGTCCCCCAGGGATATCCATATACTGTAGCAGACAAGTCAATGATTCCTTACAACAGTCAGTATGATGTGTCAGATTTACATTTTCAAACATGCCTGGTTGATCAAATTAATGATTTAGAGTCTGACACTTTCTCATTTCAGTAGACAAAGCTGGTGTATATATCATTGAAGAAAGGTAAGTTACGCTTGTGAAGGTTCTCACTCATCCAGGTCATGGTATATCTGTTGTATTCAATTAGATCAACTGGACTTGAAGTTTAGTTCTTGAAGACGTTTCACTAGTCATCCAACTGGTTTTCTCAATTCAGAATGACTTGAATGATTTTCCAGGGTACATAATTGCCACAGATTCTTGTACAAGTCATTCTGAATTGAGAAAGCCAGTCGGATGACTAGCGAAACGTCTTCAAGAACTAAACTTCAAGTCCAGTTGATCTAATTGAATACAACAGATATAAAGGTAAGTTACCTTTTCCGAATTTACAGGCTAAAAAATAAAAAAGAAAGGGGAAATTGCATAGATTTCCCCGAAAAACTCTCTACATTATTTTTCAACCTGCAGCTCTAAACAAGTAGTTAACTTGCTAAAGTGTCCTTGCTGTGTGTGTATTCCTTTGCTAAATTCCTTGTAATGTTCTACTACAGTCGTGGTTGGGTGTCCAGAGAATATAGCCTCAGGGAGTGACAAAACTTTTAATGACAACTGTAAAATTGTTGCTCCACCGACTTCAGGCACAGGGCCTAACCAATAGGAAAGCACACTCTATAAGAAGTGGGGTTTTTTCATTGGATAGATCACAGCTTGGACTATAGTAGTTGTCTTTTGAATTGATTGATCAACGTAAGTGTCAGAATCCCCTTCATCTGTCAAAAGGAGAACTGCATATTCATTATTAAGACTTTAAAAGAACTACTAAGTACAGTATGTGTCACACTGTGACATTTAACATTTGAAAAATAAATAACCCATACTAGAGAATTGGTCATAAATAACCAATGTATTGTTTTTATTGTATCTTTATTAACTAATGGCTTCAAATTACTAATTATTAGTAATATTATTATATAGCATTTTTTTGTATTATTATTTTTTTAAATTTTATTTTTTTAAGTGAAAATAGTATTAAACTTAAAATATTAGTTGGCAAAGAAAAATCATAAAGGGAAAAGCAAAAACATTGCAAAACACCTTCCCAGGTGAAGTCACTTGCTCCAGCCAAGCCGACTGATGTGCTGGGCATTCTCAGTATCCAAGCAAGTTTGTTGTTTCACACATTCCCCTACAATTGCTCACAACCGCTTTTGTTTTAGTTTGTCTGAAGAAGATGTCACACGGACACCGAAACATCATATGTTGCAATAAACACTGTTTTTTCTTAAGACTGGAGTGCGCTATGGACTTGGTTCTAGTTCTCAGCTATCCAGCTATCTCATGTTTCTGTCCACTTCTTAAGGTTATTGTTTGTGCCACATATTTGCAATCATTAACCCACCACACTATATATGTGCTCAGATTTGGTGAGAGAGTCTCCCTTTCCTGTTCAAGCTATCAGAACTTTAGGCGCTGCGGAAATGGAATACCTGTACCTGGGCGCCTGTTTTAAGCCTAGGGGTAGGTAGGTAAATTCAATAAAGCAGTGGAAAGACCCAGCAATTCCTGGATTAATTGCTCACATGTCTTCCAGAATTGGTGAACAGTTAACCTTTCCCACCAGCAGTGGATCTGATATGCCATGGAGCAGCCTCTAAAACATTTCCCTGTGTAGGGCCTGAGTGACATACCAGTCTTATAGAATCTTGTAGGATTTTTCTATTTCTACTAGGTGAAGCATTTAGCTAAGCTCAGGAAGATGGAACTCCATTGACTATCCTCTAGAGGGTGTTGTAGTTGCTTTTTCAATTTTAATACTGGTTTACTTGTTATTTCAGGTCTATAGTACCATAAGATCCAGTATAATGTTGATATCAATACCAGTTGTCAGATGAACTCTGTTGCCAGTATTTCAAACTCAGTGGGGTGAATTGTTGTGATCCTTCTCTGTTGCCTTATTATACCAAATATATCCAGTTTCGAGTGGCACCCTCATGCCCCCATCCCACCACACACACACACACAATTGTGCAGATGTTTGCACCGCAGGAAGCACCGCAGTAAGAATGCAGTAAGATTAACTAGGAGCCAACATCCTTCTTTCCGGGGTTGTTATTACTACAAAGTAGTTTGACAATTATAAGGGTATTATTTACTGTTGGGACCAATAGGGATTAATGGTAGGGGTGATTTATGTACTCCAAATAATTCCAATAGAGTACACTCAAGCACACCCCCTTTGGCACAGCCTTCGATTAATAGGTGCAATCCTCCCAGCCCTCCACCTTAAGGGCCACAGCAATACGGCAATGCAAATAAGTTGGAGGAGCACACTACTTCATTTTCAGTGGTTTATTGAGCAAAAAACATACAACGTAAAAAAAAATATACTGTTTAATCACCTTTTAAACAGCACAATCAAACCAAATATAAACCTTAAATAAACCGTTTTCTGGTAAATCTTAAAAATCTCCTGCATGGCTTAATTTCATATCTTATTAAAATTGCTAAAGAATTTGTCTTTTTTCTGTAACAATTTATGATTGGGAAATGAGTTTGTTGGATCTTTCATTCTGTAGGAGCCGATAAAAGGAAACGCATAACAGTTTATACAACACAGCAACAATACAATGGAAAATCCATTCTCTTTCTCCATATTTCAATTTAAATCTCAGTCGGATTTTATTTAACTTGATCCTTTACCCTCTTATTATGATATTAGAAAAAAAAAACATTTTATAAGGTAATATAGTGTTAGAAATAATTATTGATGCTTTTATTTTTTTCCTGCTTTATTGGCGGACTTTAACGTTTCAGGAAAAATACAGCTAGAAGGAAAAAAAGGAGAATAAGTGAATATGACAGTCCTTAAAGCGAGGGATGAATGACAATTTGATTTTAGCTTTGTTTTTAATCTAATGCCGTTTTCCTATTTAGCATACAGTATACTAAACAATGAATAGGTTCCATACAGAGCCAAGCAACCGCATATCCTCCAATAATTCCTTGTTTGGGTGTAAATAACACTCATTGTGGATAAAGCTCCTCTTTTTCCATTCATTAGTGTCACATATATGAATAGATAAAAACATAGGCCATTTACAGAAGGTTATTTCTCATGCAAAATACCCCGTGGTAACTGTCATTCAGAATGACTTTGTGTACGCCCTCAGTCGTCTATTAGCAGGGCTTCAGGTCATAACCTTTTGTGGCATTTGAAATTCTAAAACCTCTTATTATCTTGTTATTTACATATCTTTTGCTTTCTACAAAAAAATGTTCTTTTATATAAATGCAAGATATGTTGTACATGTGCCTGGCTGTTTGACTGGAAAGCATAATTATAAATTCCTTTCCTGCGCTGAATGAAGAAAGCATTATAATATACTCTATTTGATTGCAACATTCGTGCCTAACATGATACTACTTAACCCAGTGAAAGTAAAGCTGCCCAACAGAGCAAGCTTAGAATCTGAGATCACAGAAAGGGTAGCAGACAGTTTACCCTATTATTTATAGATGCCAGTTACAAGGTCTACCTTTTAGCACCTTGAACTTTTATGTATTCCCCCCCCCTTTATCAGGGGAAAAATTCAAGTCTACACCAGATTTGATTTAATGGTCTCAACAGGGTTCTAAATGGTGGAATTTACTGGAAGTTGTAAGAACATTATTGAATTATTGCATCAGCACATTCTAGGAAAGTATCACCAATCACGCACTTTCTGATCTCCAATAACATGGAAACATCCTTCACCAGGGTTGCAGAATCAATAATATTTTTTTGTCCATATTTGGAAATTAAAGCATTGCACACGCACAGTCTGTATTATATCAGGCATCATAGACTGATCTGTAGATTTATTCTACTGCTTTTTTTCAAGGGTGAGAATATAAATTTGGTAGCTCGGCGGCTTACATGTCAATCGAACAGTCTTTTTGTCCAGATAAACATATGCCTATCTTCAGAGGGAAGAATTATGGGTAAAATCGCTCAATCACCAATAAAATAAAAAAAGTCTTTGTAAATAAATTAATTTCATGTACATTTAGCACTGGTAATACTATAAAGTCATAAGAGGTGTGATCCAAAGCACTTTGGACCTAAAATGCTATATCCCAACAAATGGGGGTACAACAGATATTGAGAAATCTTACTGTACTTGCACTCTACTACAAGCATGTCTTCCTATAGGTGATGTGGGAATGGAGGGGGCAGGACACATGGGCAATTTGTAGGTAACATTTCTCAATATCTTACTGTAGTACCAGGGGTGAAGTATAGCACATAGGCACAAGGTAAACTTGGCAAACTAGGGGAAAGGAGAAAAACTAAGGGGCATATTTATAAATTAACTATACACAAAACAAGATACAAGACAGATCCCAGCGTTATCTATATAATTACATATATGTTATGATGTTTTATGAAACTTTCCCTGACTTTATCTAGTGAAACTCACTTCAATATACAGGAGAGACGGGTGTAACAAACCCTGTGTCTATCACTTAGTGAAAAAAATCATCAGAGTAATATCATCACAGCTGGTCCAGAACTCTTTTACTCACCGTTCCCTCTCAGTGGTTCTGGTACTGCCAGCCCCGAACCCGTCGCTTCAGGTCCAATCAGTAGTCAACAAAAAGTAAAGGGTTATCTTTAGCGCACACCTTTGTTCCAGGACTCTGCACTTCCAGTTAGTTAAAAACAGTAAAACTTTATCTCGGCCACACATACTGTCCACATACATGCCTTACGCATTCCGAACCTAACAAGGCTCTTACTCATAGGCTAGACATATCGCTCCTCTAACTTCGTATCTTATAGGATCCAACTCGAGCAATGAACAATATTAAGATACATTGTACAAAGCTGTGAAACAGTTGCAATTCCAATACTACAGGCTAGTTTAAAAAGGAACTAATCCTCACAGCTTTGTACAATATATCTTAATGTTGCTCGTTAATTTGGGACCAACCCCCTTAATGGGGAGTCGGATCCTATAAGATACGAGGTTAGAGGAACGGAATGTCTAGCCTATGAGTAAGAGCCTTGTTAGGTTCGAAACTCGTAAGGCGTATATGTGGACAGTATGTGTGTCCGAGATGCCAAATAAAGTTTAACTGTTTTTAACTAACTGGAAGTGCAGTGTCCTGGAACAACGGTGTGCACTAAAGATAACCCTATACAATTTGTTAGCATATTTATAAATTTTAATAACTTTTTTGTGACAATTTATGAAATGTCAATAACCGGTGGCAAAAAGTAATTACCACTGCATATTACCATTTTGCTTATCCCTTCATAACACCTTAAATTGCCCATAACACCATAAAGTATATACTCGAGTATAAGCTGAGGTTTTTAATTTTTAAAATGAGCCTAAAAAACTGACCTCACCTTATACTCGAGTTACAGCAATTTTTTTCAGTCTTGATCTTCAATCAGTTTCATGGGACCGGCAATTCCTATGCAGTCACGGCTTTAGGGGCTGCAATCTCCCGATCCCACCATCAGATTTTCATGAAACCAGTAGGGGATCGAGGGGGCAAGGGGGGAACTTTAATGCTGCCCCCTGATTGCCACTAGTTGCCTTAAAGGGACAGTATGCAGCAAAAGTTCCCAGGCCCAGTGGCCAGCCCCTAAAGCTGTGACCACATAGGAATTGCCAGTCCCTCAAAGCTGATTGAAGATCGCTGGTGACGTCACAGAACTTTCTCCTTCACCGGGGTCTTCTACTATGCTGTAGTGCAGTACAGGCTACAGTAAGTGAATGACAGCTTACTATAATATTTGTGAATGGAGTCTTGCTACTTAGAAAAAATGGGGAAAGAGATCAATATTAAGTGATCATTTCCTATTACCTAATTATTGATAGTGATGTTAGTGATTTTTCCAATCAGATTTTGACTTGGAAAACGTTGTTTATGCCCATATTTTAAGTTTGTTATCATTCCCTAAGATGATCTGATTATTATCTTTGGGAATGATTAAAAAAAAGATAAAGTAAAATGCATATACAAAAAGTGATACAAACTCCTTTTCCCCCCTACAATTTCTACCCTCGGCTTATATTGGAGTCAATCAGTTTAATAGTCTTTTAGGTAATATAAATACCTTGGCTTATACTCGGATCAACTTATACTCAAGTATATACGGTACATTAGTGTGGTAACCAACTGACAGTATTTATGGAAAAGGTGAAAAGTGTTTCATTGTGTTAGGTTAAGCTTTTCAAAATCACCACGTCTGCGGTGGCACAATACAGGCGGCAGTACGTTGTGGTGGGTTTACCAATACAAATAAGGGTCATGGGGGTGGGTGTAATACTATTTTCAAGCATTTAACGTAATATGATAGGCGATTATCGAATTTCAGATATTCTGTCTTTTAGATTTCCGATGTTTGCTTTTCGAATTTCAAATTTGGGGGGGGGGGGGTTGCAAATGTTTTCTATTTCATAATAAGGAGGAATGGGAGTCTTAATCTCACATTTACATTAGTGTTTTATCTGCTAAGGTCCCCCCTTGCAATTTTGACAAATTCTCAGTTACAGCCCTGGATTGGTATTGGTAGACGTTATGGTGCAATTTCTCTATTACCGCTGCACATTGCCTTGGTGAAAATGATCCGGTTATAAAAGCGGTGATAATAACGATATTTGCCATTGCGATGTCCCGTGTTAGTGAAATTTCAAGAATATCTATCCTTTTGTAAATATGCCTCTAGGTTTGTGTCTGTAAAATGGGGGGAATTGTTAGATAAATCTAGTTTGGAATGATCATATAGCATTTTATGTGGACTTCAAGGATCCGCCGGAACTATGGGGATGTCTGAATTTTCGGATTTTTATAAACTGTAAAACTATTTTCAGAAATTTTCAAAATTTCCAGTAATTTCTAAAATTTTCAATTTTGTAAATTCGAAATTTCTAAAAATTTTGAAAATACTATGTGGAATGCCAAAACAGGAAGCGCATGAAGTTTCCATACTAGGTGGTGTTTTAGAAATACTTTGGGCATTGATATGTGTTCCCCAGACAATTTCCCAGGTCCCTGAGCCATTTAGAGTAAGTTACCAGTGCTATTTGCATGTTAATTTTTGGCGGAAATTTTTGGGGGTTTTTTTTAACTCCCATAGACTTGGGTCCTCTTGCAAATTTAACTCCCATTGACTTGGGTCCTCTTGTGAATTTTCTTATTTTATCTGAGAATCTGCAAGTGGAACAGATTCTAGTGAGTTTGGCCATCTCTATTTTCCACTAAACTTCTGACTTTATGTGGTAAGGCTGCATTGGTCTCATAAGAAAATTCCTAGTACTTAAGGCCGGCCCAAGAGCTGTTCTGCCTCTTAGTAGGTCTGCCCCATAATGTCTTTAAAACAAATTCCCATAAAAGGAATAAAAACTTACGCATTAAGGTATGTAGAG
>JAACNH010004617.1:0-23331 GCA_019447015.1 Hymenochirus boettgeri | reverse complement strand
ATCTGTATGGTAATACCACACACAAACCATATAGCAGGTACAGAACAAACGCTGATCTGTATGGTAATACCACACACAAACCATATAACAGGTACAGAACAGCTGATCTGTATGGTAATACCACACAAACCATATAAAAAGGTACAGAACAACAGATGATCTGTATGGTAATACCACACACAAACCATACAGCAGGTACAGAACAAACGCTGATCTGTATGGTAATACCACACACAAACCATATAGCAGGTACAGAACAGCTGATCTATTTGGTAATACCACACACAAACCAAATAGCAGGTACAGAACAGCTGATCTATATGGTAATACCACACACAAACCAAACAGCATTTACAGAACTTCTGATCTGTATGGTAATACCACACACAAACCAAACAGCATTTACAGAACAGCTGATCTATATGGTAATACCACACACAAACCATATAACAGGTACAGAACAGCTGATCTGTATGGTAATACCACACACAAACCATATAGCAGGTACAGAATAAACACTGATCTGTATGGTAATACCACACAAACCATATAACAGGTACAGAACAAACGCTGACCTGTGCAGATTATATAGTGTACAGATTCTATAGAGTGTGCAAATGATAGTGTACAGATTCTATGGAGTGCAGATTATATAGTGTGTGCAGATTCTAGTGCATAGATTCTATAGTGTGCATTTTGTATAGTGTGCAGATTGTAGTGTACAGATTCTATAGTGCGTGCAAATTCTATAGTGTACAGATTCTATAGTGTGTGCAAATGATATAGTGTACATATTCTATGGAGTGAGTGCAGATTCTATAGTGTACAGATTCTATAGTGTGTGCAAATTCCATAGTGTGTGTGCAGATTATATAGTGTACAGATTCTATAGTGTGTGCAGAGTAGTGTACAGATTCTATAGAGTGCATATTATATAGTGTGCAGATTATATAGTGTACAGATTCTATAGTGTGTGCAGATTCTATAGAGTGTGCATATTATATAGTGTACAGATTCTATAGTGTGTGCAGATTATATAGAGTGTGTGCATATTATAGTGTACAGATTCAATAGATAGTGTGCAGATTATTTAGTGTACAGATTCTATAGTGTGTGTGCAGATTATATAGTGTACAGATTCTATAGAGGGAAACACAAGGAAACATGGTAACACCCCGTACCTCGAATACCCCCACAAAAACTATATATTCCTGAAATCTACACAACCCTTACATCTATGTAACGCAGAGTAGGTTCACATTCATAACCATCAATGGTGTGGGCGCAGTTCTCTCATAGAATTCTCTGCATGTGTCTTTGTACCAAAAACCTAAACAAAACAACAACTCTTTCAAAGTAGAAATCACTGCCAAAAACTTCATGGAAGGTAATAAAAAAGGTTCCTAAATATCAATACTCCAAAATGTCCCTGAATCAAAGTTATTCCTATGTCTAGTTGGTTACACATAGCAGAACTGTGGAAGCGAATATCCATGCACAGTGAGACTATGCAAGCATGTCTCACACTAAGCGAAAATATTAGCCAACCTCTGATTTGAACATCCTGCAGTCCTTCTCAAACAGAATCACCACCGTAACTGTTCTAGACATCCCCACACGAACTATACTATTCCTGAACATCTACACACTTTCAGCTTTGTACACTAGTTAGTTTGTTCATATTATCCTACCATCAATGGTGTGGACCAGTTCTTCGTAAAGTTCGCATTTATCTGAAAAATAAACAAAAACAACTTCAAAAGATACAATCCTCAAAACTCATGGAATCTAAAAATCGAGTTACTAAATACCAACCTCCCCCAAATGCTCCTGAATCAACGGTATGCCATATAGTGTGCGTTACACCACAACAGACTTGGCGCGACCTAGCCATTGAAGTGAGACAATAGCTCACAATACGTGAAATTTTATGGCGCAACTCTAGAATTTTTCACAGTCTGCAGTTTTTTCACAGAACACCCCGTAACTACCAGAAATACCCCACACAAACTATGTATTCCTGACATCTACACAGCTGTTTAGCTATGTACAATCACTGTAGTTTGTCTCATTCATACCATCAGGGTGTTGAACGCAGTTCTTCGTAGAGTTCGCATTTAGTGAAATAATAACAAAAGAATACAACTTCAAACACGTAGACAAATGCCTGCTAAGCCAAAACAACCCCTCAGGAAGTACCAAAAAACGTTACTAAATTCAATCTCCCAATGTCCTGATCAAACGGTATGCCATTGTGTGGTTTACAACACACACATGCCTTGACGCGAATAGCCACGAAGTGAAGACATAATCTCACAATAAGTGAAAATACTTTAAGCCCACTCTGAATTGTTAACGTCCCTGCATGTGTTTTTCCCACAGGCACACCCCCCCGTACCTCAGAATACCCCCACAACTAAACTATCATTCCTGAAATCTACACACTTTTAGCTATGTAACACTGTAGGTTGTTCATATCTCATACCATCAATTGTGTGGGCGCGAGTTCTTCCTAAGAATTTCCGCATATGTCTGAAAACACACTGAACAAAAAACAACTCTCCAAAAGGAGACTCATGCCAAAACTTCATTGAATGTTTTAAAAAAAGTTTACTAAATATCCATCTCCCAAATTCCTGAATTAAATGGTGTTGCCATATGTGTGGTTACACATGCGGACGTGGGAGCGAATAGCCATGAAGGTGGACAATGCACTACGGGCTCACAATAAGCGAAAATATTTAGCCCCCTCTGAATTTGATCAGTCTGCAGGTCTTCCCTCCACAGAACAACCCTCCGGTAACTCAGAAATACCGCCACATGAACATATATTCCCTGAAATCTAACACACTTTCAGCTATGTAACACTGAGTTTTGTTCTTCCTACATCAATGGTGTGGACGCAGTTCTTCGTAGAATTTCGCATTTATCTGAAAAAATGACAAAAAACAACTTCAAAGGTAGAAATCCTGGCCAAAACCTCATGGAATGTAAAAAAAAGTTTCCTAAATATCAATCTCGCCAACTTGTCCTGAATCAAACGGTATGCCATATGTGGGTTACAACCACAGACGTGAAGCGAATAGCCCTGAAGTGAGACCAATAGCGCACATAAGTGAAAATATTTAGCCAACTCTGAATTTTAACATTCTGCAGTTTTTTCCACAGAACACCCCCTATCAGAAATACCCCACACAAACTAATATTTCCTGAAATCTCACACCTTTTAGCGTATGTCACACTGTAGTTGTTTCCTTCATACCATCACTGGTGTGGGCCGCAGTTCTTCATAAAATTTCGCTTTGTCTGGAAAAATGAACAAAACACAACTCAAAAGCTAGAATCATGCCAAAACCTTCATGGACATGTAAAAAAGTTACTTAAATATCAATCTCCCAAATGTCCTGAATCACAAATTGTAATGCCATATGTGGGGTTACAACATAGCGGACGGGAAGCGAATAGCCATGAAGTGAGGACCATGACAATGGCTCACATAAGTGAAAATTTTCGCCACTCTGAATTTGAACAGTCTGCAAGTCTTCTCCACAGAACAACCAACCCCCCGTACCTCAAGAAAATAACCCCACACACTACTATATTTTCCTGAATCTACACACTTTTCATTCAGCTATGTAACCTGAGTTTGTTCATTCATACCATCAATTGGTGTGGACGCAGTTCTTCGTAGAAGTTTCGCATTTATCTGAAAAAATAAACAAAAAACACTTCACAAAGGTAAAATCCTGCCAAAACCTCATGGAATGTAAAAAAAGTTTACTAAATATCAATCTCCCCCAAATGTCCCTAATCAAATACGGTAAATGCCATATGGTGTGTTTACACCACAGACGTGGAAGCAATAGCCATGAAGTGAGACATCAGCTCACAATAGTGAAAATATTTTAGCCACTCTGAATTTTAATTAACAGTCTGCACGTTTTTTCCACAGAACACCCCCGTAACTCCAGAAATACCCACACAACTAATTATTCCTGAAATCTACAACACACTTTTAGCTATGTAAACACTGTAGTTTGTTCATATTCATACATCAATGTGTGGGCGCAGTTTCTTTATAGAATTTTTCGCTTTTTCCTGAAAATGAACAAAAAACAACTTCAAAAGGTAGAAATCATTCCCAAACTTTCATGGAATGTAAAAAAAGTTACTAAATATCAATCTCCCAAATGTCCTGAAATCAAATGTAAAGCCATATGTGTGGTACACATTCGGACGTGGAAGCGAATAGGCCACGAAGTGATACAATGCACATGGCTCACAATAATGAAATATTTTAGCCAACTCGAATTTTAACAGTCTGCAGTTTTTTTTTTTTTTTCCACAGAACCACCCCCGTAACTCAGAAATACCCCACACCAACTATATATTCCTGAAAATCTCACACGTTTTAGCTATGTAACCACTGTAGTTTGTTCTCTATCATCCATTCAATGGTGTGGACGCAGTTCTTCGTAGAAGTTCGCACTTTTATCTGAAAAAATAAACAAAAAACAAAACCCTTTCAAAAGGTAGAAATCCTGCCAAAACCTCATGGAATGTTAAAAAAAGTACTAAATATCAATCTCACCCAACTGTCCTAAATCAACGGTATGCCATATGCTGTGGTTACAACACACAGCGTTGAAGCAATAGCCATGACGTGATACAATAGCTCACATAAGTGAAAGATTTAGTTAGCCAACTCTGATTTAACAGTCTGCAGTTTTTTCCACAGAACACCCGACACCCCCGTAACTCAAAAATACCCCCCACAAACTATATCTTCCCTGAAATCTACACAACTTTCAGCGATGTAACACTGTAGTTTTGTTCATTCATCACACCAACATGGTGTGGTGCGCAGTTATCTTCATTAACGAATTTCGCATTTTGTCTCTGAAAAAATGACAAAAAATACAACTTCAAAGGTAGAATCATGGATGGCACACCCAAAAACGGGATGCGGACGGAGGGGGGTAGGGGGGGAGGAGGAGAGGGGCCGGGCAAAACGAATGAGAGAAAGGAAAACGGGGTGGGTGCACAAATCTATAGCAGCTTAACCACTATAGAAGTCTGTACACCTATAATCATTTGCCACACTCTATAGCATCTGTACACTAATAATCTGCACAAGGGACAGGGGCACATAAGAATTCTGTACACTATAGAATTTGCAACACAGACGATAAGCGAAGAATCTGTACATAATAGAATCGACGTCACTCACATGCCACCTCCCTATAATCTGCATAGACTATCATTTCAAATTTGTGCACGCTCTAGAATCTGTACCATATATCTGGCACACTCGAAGAATCTGTACACAATAGAATCCCACTCACTGCCATATAATCTTCACTATATATTTGCCACACTTATATAATCTGCACCACACTATAAGAATCCTGGTACACTCATAGATTGGCACACACTAGAGAATCTGTACACTATATAATCTGGCACACACTCATAGAACCTGTACACTATAGCAATCTGCACTCACTCATAGAATATGTACACTATATCATGTGCACACACTCTAAATACAATCTGGTACACTATAAATCTGCACACACATAGTAATCTGTACACTAAATCTGCACACTATCCTATGATCTGTACATAATTAATCACACTCTATGAATCTTTACACTATATACTCTGCACACACACATAAATCTGTAACACTAGATAATAATGCACACTCTAGTAAATCTCTGTACACTATATAATCTACACACACATGAATATTACACTATAGAATTTTGCAACCACACTATAGAATTCTGTACACTAATAGAATTCTTGCACTCACTCCATAGAATCTGTAGCTATCTCATTTTGCACTGCTCTATATAATCGTACAACATCCTAAATCTGGCACACACCTCTATAGACTGTACTATAGAATTTTCACACACTATAATTGACACTCCCACTCACTAGCAATACTGTACACTATCTATCATTTTGCACATCACTGTATAGAATCTGTTACACTCTGAGGGATGTCTGTGCAACGCACTCTATAGATCTGCACACTATAGAATCTGTACACTATAGATTCTGCACACATAGAATCTGTACACTATATTAATCTGCGACACTATAGAATCTGTACACTATAGAATCTGCACTCACTCCATAGAATGATGTACACTATATGCATTTGCCCACCTCTATAGAATCGCACACCCTATAGAATCTGCACATCATAGAATCTTAACCGTTATAATCTGCACTCCACACTATAGATCTTACACTAAATAACTTGCACACTATCTATAATCTGTACACTATTATCGGCCACACACTATAAATCTGTACACTAAATAATCTGCACACTATAGAATCTGTACACTATAATATGCACACTTCTATGATCGTACCCTAATTAATCTGCACTCTAAGAACTGTAACACTATCTGCACTCCCTCCATAGAAGCTACACTATATAATTGCCACTCTATAGAATCTGTACACTATATATCACACACTCTATAGAATCTGTACACTATATAGCACACACTATAAATTTACCATATAATCTGCACCCACTAATAGAATCTGTACCTATATTATCTCCAACTCTATCTATACTGTACCATATAAATCTGCACACTATCTATAGAGATCGTACACTATAATCCACACCTAGAACACACTAAATCCTATAGAATCTGTACACTATAATATGCACACACTATAGAATCTTTACACTATAATATGCACCACACTATAGAATCTGTACACTTAATCTGCACACCACCTCTAATTGTAAAGCTAATATCTGACTACTAGTAATACTGCCCACCCACTCTATAGAATCTGATCCACTAATATATCTGCCACACCGATAGTCTTACTATTGATCGTCCACCATACTCATATAAATCTGCACACTACTATAGAATCTGTACACTATATATTCCGATCTCACACACTACTATAGAAACTAACATATAATTAACACTATCGAATCGTACAACTATAATACACACACTATAGTATCTGTACACTATAATATGGCACACAACTATAGAATCTGTACACTATCATATGCAAACTTATCAAATCTTATATCATAATATGCAAACACTCTATTGAATCTGTACACTATAAACTCTAGGTGCTACACTAGCACACACTCACCTATAGAACTGTAACACTATATAATCTGGCCCACCTCTATAGAATCTGTACACTAATATATCTTCCACATCACACTATAACGAAATCTGCACAATCTATAGAATCTGTACACTCTAGAATCTGCACACACTCTATAGAATCTGTACACTATAACTAGCACACTTATAGAATCTGTACACTATCTATGCACACACTATAGAATTCTGTACCTATAAATAGCACCACTCCATAGAATCTTCACACATATAATCTGCACACACTCCCATAGATCTGCACACTATTAATCTGCTCACTCACTCCATAGAATCTATACACTATATATCTGACACACTATAAATCTGTACATCTATATGAATCCACTCACTCCATAGAATCTGTACTATTCATTTGCACACACTCTATAGAATCTGTACTTTATTAATCTGCACTCACACATCCATAGAACTCTTACCTTATAATCCTGCACACATCACTATAGAATTCTGTACACTTAAAAATCGCACACTATCTATAATCTGTATCACTACTAATCTGCACCTATCTATAGAATCTGTACACTATAATATGCACCACTCTATAGAATCTGTACACTATATAATCTTCACTCTATAGAATCTGGTACACTACGCTGCTTCACTCACCTCCCATAGAATCTGTACCCTATTCATAATGACACACACTCTTAGAATCTGTACACTATATTGACTCACTAAATCGCACCTACCCTATAGAATCTGTACACTATATTGCACACACTCAATAGAATGCACACTATATAATCTGCACACTCATCTATAGAACTGTACACTATAATCTTATTTTAGAATCCACTAACACACTATAGAATCTGTACACTATATATAAATATGCCACACACTATAGAACTTGTACACATACACACCCTAAGCACTTACACTCTATAGCACTGTACCTAATAGTCATCACTACTATATAAACGTACACTAATTGCCTATAGAATCTGTACACTATATATGCACCACACCTCTATAGAATCTGTACACTATATATCTCCACATCGCCTATATAATCTGTACACTATAGGATCTGCACAATCTATAGATCTGGACACATATATCTGCACCACTATAGATCGTACCTAATAATATGCACCCTCTATAAATCCTGTACACTATATATAATATGCAAACACTCTATAGAATCTGTACACTAATATGCAAACACTCTATAGAATCTGTACACTATAATATGCACACACTCTATAGAATCTGTACACTATAATATGCCACACACTTATAGAATCTGTACACTATATTATCATCCACCACTCTATTAATCCTGTACACTATAGAATCTGCACAATCTATGAATCTACACTATAATATATTCTCGGCACACATCTCATAGAATCTGTACCTATAATATGCACACTCTTAAGAATCTGTACACATATATCTGCAACACACTATAGAATCTGATCACTATGAATATGGCCACACTCCATAGAATCTGCACACACTCCATAGGAATCTGCACACTACTAATATCTGCACTCACTCCCTAGATCTCATATCCTATATATAATCTGCACACCTATAGAATTCTGTACACTATATAAATCTGCACACATATACTCTAATCTCACTGCACTCATGATCTGTACACATATTCAATGTTGCACACACTCAATATAAATCTGTACTTTATAGTCTGCACTTCAACTCCGATAGAATCCTGTACACTATATAATCCGCCCACACACAATAGAATCTGTAACACAATAATCTGGCACACTCTTAGAATCTGACACTAAAAATCTGCACACAGTCTATAGAATCTGTACCTATAATATTCACACTCTAATAGAATCTGTACACTCAATAATTTGTGCACACTCTATAGATCGTACCTACATACTCCGCACTCACTCCATAGAATCTGTACACTATAGAATAATATGCCCACTACAATATAGATATCTGTACACTATAATAGCACACACCTCTATAGAATCTGTACACTAATATGCCCCTATAGACTTCACTAATACTACACAATATCTATGAATCTGTACACTATATAATCTGCACACATAGCTTACTATCTATTACTAGAATATCGTACACTACCAGCTGCATTCACTTCCCAGTAGAATCTGTACACTATATATTTGTAACTATAATCCATTTGCACACACTCTAATGAATCTGTACACTATATAACTGCACACACTCTAGAACTGTACACTAAGAATTTGTGCAGCCACACTATGGAATCTGTACATCTATAGTAATCTGTCACTCACTCCATAGAATCTGTAGACTATCTAATTTGTGGTGCAACGCCTATAGAATCCTGTACTCTATAATTAAATCTGCACCACACTATACTGTAGAATCTAAAGAAGAATTTTGCACCCACTATCGAATCACCGACTCACTTACCATAGAATCGTACACTAGTTATCATTTTGCCACACTGTATAAGATATGTACCACTATCATTACTCTGCACCTATAGAATCTGTACACTATAGTATTGTCCACACTAGATCATAATTACCTATATATCTCACCCACTCTCACTCTCTTGGAATTTGCACACGACATCTATGAATCTGTCTACACTATAGAATCTGCACTACCCCTAGAAATGTTACACTATATCATTTGCACACTCTATAACTCGCTCCCCTAAAGATCTGCACAATGTGTGCAAATGATATAGTGTACATATTCTATGGAGTGAGTGCAGATTCTATAGTGTACAGATTCTATAGTGTGTGTGCAAATTCCATAGAGTGTGTGCAGATTATATAGTGTACAGATTCTATGGTGACAGATTATATAGTGTTACAGATTCTATGGAGTGATTGCGGATCTTATAGTGTGCGCAAATTCTAAAGTGTCAGATCTATAGAGTGTGTGCAGATTATATAGTGTACAGATTCTATAGAGTGGTGTGCAGATTATAGTGTACAGTATTCTATAGTGTGTGCAGATTCTAGTGTTCGATTCCATAGTGTGTGCAGATTATATAGTACAGATTCTATAGAGTGTGTGCAAATGATATTAGGGTCAGTGCATAGTGTCAGGTCTATAGGTGGCAGACTATATAGTGTACAGATTCTATGAAGTGGTGCAGATTATTATAAAGTACAGATGTATTAGTGTGTGCAAAATGATTATTAGTGTACATATTCTATGGAGTAAGTGCAGTATTCTTAGTGTACAGAGTTCTATGGGTGAGTGCTAAGATAGTGTACATATTCTACAGGTGTGCAGATTATATAGTGTACAGATTCTTAGAGTGTGCAGATATAGTGTACCGATTCTATAGAGTGGCATATTATAGTGTCAGATTCTATAGAGTGTGTGCAGATTATATAGTGTACAGATTCTAGGAGTGGAGTGCGTGAGTATATGTACATATTCTACAGTGTGTGCAAATTATATAGTGTACAGATTCTATAGAGTGGTGCATATACAGTGTACAGATCTATAGATAGTGTGCAGTATTTAGTGTACAATTCTATAGAGTGTGCATATTATATGTACAGATTCTATAGAGTGTGTGCAGATTATATAGGTGTACAGATTCTATGGAGTGAGTGCGAGTAGTGTACAGATTCTTAAAGTGTCAGGATATATAGTGTACAGATTCTATAGCGTGTGCATATTACAGTGTCAGATGCTATAGATAGTGTGCAGATTATTTAGTGTACAGATTCTATGTGGTGTGCAATTAGTGGTACAGATTCTATAGATAGTGTGTAGATTATTTAGTGTGACACATTCTATAGTGTGTGTGCAGATTATATAGGTACAGATTCTATATTGTGCAGATTCTATAGGTGTGCAGATTCTATAGGTGTGTGCAAATGATATAGTGTACCATTCTATGGAGTGAGTGCAGATTCTATAGTGTACAGATTATAGTGTGTGCAGATTATATATATTTACAGATTTATGGTGTGTGCAAAGCTTATAGTGTGCGCAAATCTATAGTGTACAGATTCTATAGTGTGCAGATTATATAGTGTACATATTCTATACAGTGTGTGCAAATGATATAGTGTACAGATTTTATGGAGTGAGTGCTGATTCTATAGTGTGTGCAAATTCTATAGAGTGTGTGCAGATTATATAGTGTACAGATTCTATAGAGCGTGCACAAATGATAGTCTACAGATTCTATGGAGTGAGTGCAGATTCTATAGTGTACAGATTCCATAGTGTGTGCAAATTCTATAGTGTACAGATTCTATAGAGTGTGTGCAGATTATATAGTGTACAGATTCTATAGAGTGTGTGCAAATGATATAGTGTACAGATTCTATAGTGTACAGATTCTATGGAGTGAGTGCAGAGTAGTGTACAGATTCTATAAAGTGCAGATTATATAGTGTACAGATTCTATAAGTGCAGATTATATAGTGTACAGATTCTATAAGAGTGCAGATTATAAGTGTACAGATTCTATAGAGTGTGTGTAGATTTATATAGTGTGATCGATTCCATAGTGTGTGCAGATTATATGTTGTACAGATTTATAGAGTGTGTGCAATTATAGTGTACTAGATTCAATAGATAGTGTGCATATATTTAGTGTACAGATTCTATAGGTGTGTGCAGATTATATAGTGTAGAATTTCTATAGGATTGTGCAGTGAGATTCTATAGAGTACAGATTCTATAGAGTGTGCAAATGATATAGTGTACATATTCTCTGGAGTGAGTTGCAGATTCTATAGTGTACAGATTCTAGGTGTGTGCAAATAGTTCCATAAGTGTGTGCAGATTATATAGTGTACAGATTCTATGAGTGCAGATTATATAGTGTACAGATTCTATGGAGTGATTGCGGATTTATAGTGTGGCAAATTCTAAAGTTGATCTATAGAGTGTGTGCAGATTATATAGTGTACAGATTCTAAGAGTGGTGCAGATATAGTGTACAGTTTACATAGTGTGTGACAGATTCTTAGTGTTACAGATTTACATTAGTGTGTGCAGATTATATAGTGTACAGATTCTATAGAGTGTGTGCAAATGATATTAGGTACAGATCTGCATAGTGCAGATAGTTGGCAGACGTATATAGTGTACAGATTCATGAGTGGGTGCAGATTATTAAGTACAGATGATATTCAGATGTGTGCAAGATTATTAGTGTACAATTCTATAGGGTAAGTGCAGATTTTAGTGTACAGATCATTGAGTGAGTGCAGAGATAGGTACAATTCTACAGGTGTGCAGATTATTATAGTGTACAGATTCTAGAGTGTGCAGATATAGGTCGATCTATAGGTGCATATATATAGTGTCAGATTCTATAGAGTGTGTTGCAGATTATATGTGTACAGATTCTATGAGTGGTGCATACGAGTATAGTGTAACTATCTACAGTGTGTGCAGATTATATAGGTACAGATTCTATAGAGTGTGCAGATATACAGTGTCAGATCTATAGGATAGTGTGACGTTATAGTGTACAGATTCTATAGAGTGTGCATGATTATAGTTACAGATTCATAGTAGAGTGTGTGCAGATTATATAGGTACAGATCTATGGAGTAGTGCGAGTAGTGTACAGATTCTTAGAGAGTGGCAGGTATATAGTGTACAGATTCTATAGGTGTGCATATTATATCAGTGGTCAGATCATAGAGTGTGCAGATTATTTAGTGTACAGATTCTATGTGGGTCAGATTAGTGGTACAGATTCTATAGATAGTGTGTAGATTATTTAGTGTACAGCATTCTCTATGTGTGTGCAGATTTATAGGGTACAGATTCTATACTATGTGCAGCAGAGTTTCATATAGTGTGCTGCAGATTCTATAGAGTGTGTGCAATGATATAGTGTCACATTCTATGGAGTGATGCAGATTCTTATAGTGTACAGATTCTATAGTGTGTGCAGATTATATAGGTTACAGTTTATGGTGTGTGCAAATTATAGTGTACAGATTCTATAGTGTGCAGATTCATAGAGTTGCTTGCAGATATATGTGTACAGATCTACAGGTGTGCAGATATGTGTGCAGATCTATGGAGTGAGTGCTAGATTATAAAGTACAGATTCTATAGTGTGTGCAAATGATTAGTGTACAGATTCTATGGAGGTAAGTGCAAGATTCTATAGTGTACAGATTCTATGGAGTGTGAAGATTCTATAGTGTACAGATGCTATAGGTGTGATTATAGTGTCAGATTCTATGTGCTAGAGTGAGTGCGATTATATAGTGTGCAGATTCTAGTGTGTGCATATAGTGTACAGATTCTATAGTTGTGAGATTATATAGTGTACAGATTCAAGTAAGTGGTGTGCATATATAGTGTACAGATTCTATAGAGTGTGTGCAGATTATATAGTCTGTAGCGATCTATGGAGTGAGTGCAGAGTAGTGTACAGATTCTATAAAGTGCAGATTATATAGTGTACAGATTCTATAGAGTGTGTGTAGATTATATAGTGTACAGATTCTATAGTGTGTGCAGATTATATAGTGTACAGATTCTATAGAGTGTGTGCATATTATAGTGTACAGATTCAATAGATAGTGTGCATATTATTTAGTGTACAGATTCTATAGTGTGTGTGCAGATTATATAGTGTAGATTCTATAGATTGTGCAGATTCTATAGTGTACAGATTCTATAGAGTGTGCAAATGATATAGTGTACATATTCTATGGATCATAGAATCTGTACCACTATATAATAATGCACACACTCTATAGAATCTGTACACACTAATATGCACACACTATAGAATGTCCTATTAAAAAACCATCTAACTATAATCTGCACAATCTAAGCTAATCTGGTCACTATATAATCTGCACACTATCTATAGAATCTGTACACTATAATATGCACACACTATAGAATCTGTACACTATATATAATATGCACACTATAGAATCTGTACACTATAATATGCACACACTCCATAGAATCTGCACACTATATAATCTGCACTCACTCCATAGAATCTATACACTATATAATCTGCACTCACTCCATAGAATATGGTACACTAATATCATTTGCACACAACTCTATAGAATTGCACACTTCTATAGAATCTGTACACTATATAATCTGCCACACTATAGACTGTACACTAATATGCACACTATCATAGAATCTGTACACTATATAATCTGCACACACACTATAGAATCTGTACACTATAATATGCACACACTCTATAGAATCTGTACACTATAATATGCACCACTATAGAATCTGTACACTATATATGCACACACTATAGAATCTGTACACTATATAATCTGCACACACTATAGAATCTGTACACTATATTATCTCCACACTCTATATAATCTGTACCTAAGAATCGCAACACTCTATAGATCTTACACTATAATCTGCACACATCTATAGAATCGTACACTATAATCTGCACAACTATAGAATCTGTACACTATAATATGCACACTCTATAGAATCTGTACACTATATAATCTGCACACACTGTAGAATTGTACACTACTCTGCACTCACTCCATAGAATCTGTACACTATATAATCTGCACACACTCTATAGAATCTGTACACTATATATGCACACACTCTATAGAATCTGTACACTATATAATCTGCACAATCTATAGAATCTGTACACTCTATTATGCACACAACTAGAATCTGCACACTATATATCTGCACTCACTCCATAGAATCTAGCACTATAATCGCACACCCTATAGACATCTGTACACTATAGAATCTGCACTTACTCCATAGATCTGTACACTATAGAATCTGCACTTACTCCATAGAATCTGTACACTAATCATTTGCACACACCTATAGAATCTGTACTTTATATAATCTGCACTCACTCCATAGAATCTGTACACTATATCATTTGCACACACTGTATAGAATCTGTACACTATATAATCTGCAAGCACTCTATAGAATCTGCACACTATAGAATCTGTACACTATAGATTTGCACACACCATAGAATCTGTACACTATATATAATCTGCACACACTATAGAATCTGTACACTATAGAATCTGCACTCACTCCATAGAATGGTACACTATATCATTTGCACACACTCTATAGAATCTGCACACACTATAGAATCTGCACAATCTATAGAATCTGTACACTATATAATCTGCACACACACTATAGAATCTGTACACTAAATAATCTACACACTATCTATAGAATCTGTACACTAATCTGCACACACACTATAGAATCTGTACACTAAATAATCTGCACACTATCTATGATCTGTACACTGTAATATGCACACGCTATAGAATCTGTACACTATATATCTGCACTTAAGAATCTGTACACTACTCGCACTCACTCCATAGAATCTGTACACTATATAATCTGCACACACTCTATAGAATCTGTACATATAATATGCACACTCTATAGAATTGTACACTAAATAACTGCACACTATCTATAGAATCTGTACCACTGTATATGCACCACTCTATAGAATCTGTACACTATATAATTCTGCACACACTGTAGAATATGTACAATACTCGTCCGCACTCACTCCTAGAATCTGTACACTATATAATCTGCACACACTCTATAGAATCTGACACTATAATATGCCACTCTATAGATCGGTACACTATATCTGCACACTCTATAGAATCGTACCTATATAATCTGCACACCTGTAGAATATGTACACTATCTGCACTCACCCATAGAATCTGTACACTATAGAATCTGCACTTACTCCATAGAATATGTACACTAATAATCATTTGCACACACTGAATATCATCTGTACTTTATAATAATCTGCACACACTTCCATAGGAATCTGTACACTATATAGCTGCCACACTATAGACCTGACACTATGCACTGTACCTATATCATTTGCACACACTCTATAGAATCTGTACCTATATAATCTGCACACACTATGGAATCGACACTTATAGAATCTGCACACACTATAGAATCTGTACACTATAATCTGCACACACTCTATAGAATCTGTACACTATATAATCTGCACACACTCTATAGATCTGACACTTTAGAATTTGCGCACACTATAAGATCCGCACATCACTCCATAGAATCTGTACACTATATAATCTGCACTATAGAATCTGTACACTATATAATCTGCACACACTCTATGGAATTTGCACACACCTATGAATCTGTACACTATAGAATCTGCACTCACTCCAGAGATATGTACACTATATCATTTGCACACTCTATAGAATCTGTACCTATAGAATCTCACGCACAATCTATAGAATCTACACTATATAATCTGCACACACCTATAGAATCTGTACACTAAAATATGCACACTATCTATTGAATCTGTACACTATAATATGCACACACTCTATAGAATCGTACACATATAATCTGCACACACTATAGAATCGTACACTATATAATCTACCACACACTCTATAGAATCTGTACACTATATAATCTGCACTTTATAGAATCTGTACACTATATAATCTGCACTTTATAGAATCTGTACACTATATAATCTGCACTTTATAGAATCGTACACTACTCTGCACTCACTCCATAGAATCTGTACACTATAGAATCTGTACACTATATCATTTGCACACACTCTATAGAATCTGTACACTATATAATCTGCACACACTCTATAGAATCTGTACCTATAGAATTTGCACACCTATGGAATCGTACACTATAGATCTGCACTCACTCCATAGAAATCTTAGACTATCTTTGTGCACGCTCTATAGAATCTGTACAAACTATATATCTGCACACACTCTATAAAGAAGTTGCACACACTATAGAATCAGCACTCACTCCATAAAATCTGTACACTATATCATTTGCACACACTGTATAGAATATGTACACTATATAATCTGCCCACTATAGAATCTGTAACACTATATATTTGCCGCAACTATAGAATCTGTACACTATATAATCTGCACACACTCTATGAATTTGCACACAAACCCTATAGAATCTGTACACTATAGAATCTGCACTCACTCCATAGAATATGTAACCTATATCATTTGCACACTCTATAGAATGCTGCACACGACTAACTATAATCGTACCTATATAATATCTGCACACACACTATAGAATCTGTACACTAAATAATTGCACACATCTATTGAATCTGAACATAAATGCACACACTCTATAATCTGCACACACTATAGAATCTGTACACTATATAATTATGCACACTCTATAGAATCTGCACACACTATAGAATCTGTACACTATATAATCTGCACACTATATAACTGCACTCTATAGATCTGTCACTACTCTGCCACACACTTAGAATCTGTACACTATACTAATCTGCACACAACTATGGATTTGCACACAGAAGAATCTTACTAAGATCTGCACTCCCCTAGAAATGTACACTATCATTTGCACCCTAGAATCTGTACCATAGAATTTGCACGCACTATGAATCTGTACACTACAATCTGCACACTATACAAAATGCACACATAAGAATCTATGCACTAGAATCTGCACACCTAATATAATCTGCACTCCATAGAATCTTACACTTCATTTGCACCCTCTATAGAATCTGTACACTATATAATCTGCACAGGTCAGCGTTTGTTCTGTACCTGTTATATGTTTGGTGAGTATTACCCATACAGATCAAGTGTTATCTGTACTGCTATAGGTTTGGTGAGTATCTTACCAGACAGATCAGTGTTATGACCTGTTATATGGGTGTTGGTGGGTATCTTACCATAATAGTCAGCTGTTCGGTAAATGCGTTTGGTTTGTTGGGGGATTACCCTACATGTTTATTCAGCTGTTGGTTCTGTACCTGATATTTGGTTTGTGTTGTATTACATATAGATCAGCTGTGTTGTACTGCATTTGTTAGTGTGTGGTAATTACCCATATAGATCAAAGCTGTTTTCGTACCTGTTATATGGGTTTGTGTTGTATTCATACAGATCCTGTTCTGTACCTGTTATAGGTTTTGTGTGTGGTGAACTTACAGATCAGCTGTTCTGTCCTGCTATTTGGTTTGGTGTGGTTATATACCATACAGAGTCAGCTGTTAATTCTGTACCTGTATTTGGTTTTGGGTGTGGTTATTACCAGACAGATCAGCTGTGCTGTACATGCTATTGTGTTGTCGTGTGTGTATTACAAAATAGATCAGCTGTTCTAGTACTGAGCTATGGTTTGTGTGTGGTATTACCATATACAGACGCGTTTGTTATGTACCTGCTGTATGTTTTGTGTGTGGTATACCATACGATTGATCTGTGTTTGTACCTTTTATATTGGTTTGGTGGTATCTTACGCATACAATCAGCTGTTCTGTACCTGTTATATGGTTTGTGTGTGTTACCATACAGATCATCTGTTGTTCCTACCTGTTTATATCGGTTTGTGGGTAGTACCATACAGATCAGTGTTCTCGGACCTGATATATTGGTTTGTCGTGTTGGTATTACATACAGAGTCAAGCGTTTGTTCTGTACCTGCTCAATATGTGTTGTGTGGTTTTACATACAGATCAGCTGTTCTTTACCTGCTTTTGGTTGTGTGTGTGTTTGTATTACCATACAGATCAGCTGTCTTACCTGCCTATTTGGTTTTGTGTGGTATTCACCATACAAGCCCAATGCTGTTCTGTACCTGCGATATATGGTTTGTGTGTGGTAGTTACCAAAAAAGATCAGATGTCTACCCTGTATATGGTTGTGTGGTATTACCATACAGATCAGCGTGTCTGTACCTGTATATAGGTGTGTGTGGGTTATTAACCATACAGATCAGCGTTTGTTCTGTAAACTGCTATATGGTTTTGTGTGGGGTATTACCATACAGATTCAGCTGGGTGTCTGTACCTGTTTTAGTATGGTTTGTGTGTATCACCATAAGATCAGCTGTTCTGTACCTGTTTAATGGTTGTTGTGTATTACCATACAGATCCATCGTTGTTCTGTACCTGCTATACTGGTTGGTGGTGTGGTAATTTACCATCCGATCAGCTTTGTTGTCTGTACCTGTTATATGGTTTGTTGTGGTTCAACCTACAGATCAGCTGTTCTTACCTGCTTAAGATGGGTTTGTGTTGGTACTATAACCATACATGGGATCAGCGTTTTTGTTCTGTACCTGCTCTTGGTTAATGTGTGGTATTAACCATACAGATCGGTTGTTTTCCCTACCTGTTAGGGGGTATTGATGTGGTATTACCATACAGTAAGTCAGTTTTACCGGCTAATTTGGTTGGGTGTGGTAATTACCTTATAGTATCAGCTGTTCTGTCCTGCTATTTTGGTTTGTGTGGGTATTACAATACAGATCAGCGGTTTGTTCTGTACCTGTATAGGTTGTTTTTGTGTGGTATACCATACAGATCAGCTGTGTCTGTTACCTGCATTTGTTTGTGTGGAAGTTTTACCATACAGATCAGGCTTGTTGTTCGTACTGTATATGTTTGTGGTTGGTATTACCAACAGATCTAGTGTCCTACCTGTATAGTTGTTGTGGTGGTATTTACCCATAAAGATCAGCGTGTTCTTTAATTGCTATTGGTTTGTGTTGATTACCATACAGATCAGGCGTCTGTACCTGTTATTTGGTGTGGGTCGTGTGTATTACCATATAGTCAGCTGTTCTGTCCTGCTATGTAGTTTGTGTGTGGATATACCCTACGATCTTGTTTGTTGTATACCTGTTATATGGTGTTGGGTGTGGTATTAAACCATACAGAATCAGCTGTTCTTACTGCCTTTATGGTTTTGTGTGTATTACCATACGATCAGCTGGTATTTCTTTACCGTGCTATTTGGTTTTTGTGTGGTATTACCATACAGAGCGCTGTTTGTTCGGTACCTGGTTATATGGTTTGTGTGGTATACAACAGAATCGCTGTTCTGTACATGTTATATGGTTGTGTGTGGTATTACCAGTACAGATCTGTTTATTCGGTACTGCTATATGGTTTGGTGTGTGGGTATTTAACCATACAGAAGCGCCGTTTGTTCCTGTACCGGCTATAAGGTTAATTGTGGTATTAACCATACAATCTTTTTCCCTACCTGTTATATGGTTTGTGTGGTATTACATACAGATCAGCGTATTCTGTACCTGTTTATTTGGTTTGTGTGTGTATTAACATATAGATCAGCTTGTTTCTGACACTGGCTAATGTTTAGTGTGTGGTCTTACCTACAATCGCTGTTGTTCGTACCTGTATATGGTTAAGTGGTGGTATTCCATACAGATCAGCTGTATCCCTGGTAACCTGTTCTTTGCTTGTGTGTGGTATTAAATTACCATATATAGAGCAGCTTGTTTCTGTACCTGCTATATGGTTTAATAATGTGGATGGTATTACCATACAGATCAGGCTGTCCCTGTAACCTGCTATTTTGTTTTTTGGTGGTGGTATTACATACAGATCAGCTGTTTCTGTACCTGTTTATTTGCTTTGTGTGTTGTTTTTACCATATAATCAGCTTTTCTGTAACCTGCTATATGGTTTTATGGTGGTTGTATACCATACAGATCAGCTTCCTGTACCTGCTATTTGGTTTGTGGTGGTAATTACGCATACAGATCAGCTGTTCTGTACCCTGTTATAGGTTTGTGTGGTATACCATACAGATCAGCTGTTGTCTGTACCTGTTTATGGTTTTGTGTTTGGTATTACCCCTACAGATCGCTGTTCTGTACCGTTTATATGGTTGTGTGTGTATTACCCATACAGATCAGGTTCTGTACCTGTTATATGGTTTGTGTGGTATTACCATACAGATCAGCTGTGTATCTGTACTGTTAAACATGGTTTTGTGTGTGGTATTACCATACAGATTCAGCTATTCTGTACCTGCTAGATGGTTTTTTTGTGTGGATATTACCGATACAATCAGCTTGTGTGTTTCTGTACCTGTTATATGTTTGGTGTGTATTAACCACTACAGATCTGTTATCTGGCCTGCTATATGGTTTGTTGGGTGTTGGCTTACCATACAGATCACAGCGTTTGTTCTGTACCTGGCTATATGGTTAATGTGTGGTATTAACCAAATCAGATCTGTTGTTTCCTACCTGATTAAATGTTTGGTGGTATTTACCATAACAATCAGCTGTTCTGTACCTGTTATAATTGTTTGGTGTGGTATTACCATACAGATCAGCTGTCTCTTTACTGCTATTTGGTTTGTGTTGGTATTACCATACAGAGCAGTTTTTTCTGTACCTTTTATTTGGTTTGTGTGTGGGTATTACAACATAGTAGATCACTGTTCTGTATCCTGCTATAGGTTTTGTGTTGGTATTACCCATACAGATCAGCTGTTGTTTCTGTACCTGCTATAGGTAGTGTGTGGATTACCATACAGATCAGCTGTAGTTGTGTCATCTGCTTAATTGGTTTGTGTGTAGCTGAACACTGACTTCAAGGCTACAAATTTTGGACCTGTTACTAGAAACATGATTTCCTTTCTGTCTTTGTAACTTGTGTGTAATTGAAGTTATTGTCTTTCAGGTCCAGGTCCGTTATAAAGATTATGGAACCGGATTGATTTAAAAACCGGTGTAATCTGTCCACACACCAATTAATTCTAAGTGGGTTATTAGGAGGCAACCGGTCTCACTGGACCTCCATCTGGCACATATCCAAAAAACAGCTCAGTGGCTCATAACCCCCGCTTTCCAGGTACGCACACATACTGAAGTGCTCTCTTCTCTTCCACTGCGCGTAATAATTGGCGTTTTGGGGTCTAGTCCCCGCTATACAGACTAAGATAGACGGTTAATGAATTAAAGGGAATTAAGCTTTGTTAAAAGAGGTTAAATAGTCCAGCCAGGTCACGCCCAAGGCGTTATGATTTGAATATCTCCATTGACCATAGTAAATTGCTTTTCTGATTAATGGTGAAATGATGCTGCCAGGGGTCCTGGGACCAGGCGGAGACCCATTTTCTTATTTCTTCCTATGACATAATGGGACCGCACACCCTTTATATTCCAACTTATTTATTTTGTGAAAAAAATGCTCAGTTGCGTGGCTAGGCTAAGTAACAATGTTCTGCGGCCTTTACAGCCCGCTATTTCAATTAAATCACTTGTGCTTCACCCCTGGTGAGTAAGAGGTCCTGTTCCATGCCCCTGTACCATCGCTGCCCTTTGGTCCGTTTCCGGAATATTAATGCTGAGGTTCCTTTAATCACAATAATAGTTTTAAATGGCAAAACTCACCGGATCTACACTGATCGGTTACGAACGCCCCAGACCCGTCACCAAGGCGCAAAACGATACCAGGAATTGAGACAATAGGCTCCGCCCGTCCCAGAAAAGCAGTTCTCAAAAGCGCCGTTTCGGTATCAATACAGTGTTCGGACTTAAGTTCTAGATTGGATGGAAAAAAAAACACCTGACCCCCGTTCACATGCGAAAGCACTAATCAGAGGCTTAACATTTCCATACTGCCACCATGTTTTTATACCATAATCCCCTACAAAATACCCTGCCCCTTAAAGGTATATCTCCCTATTTATACCTACTTCTCAAAGATAGAAAAATAACTTGGAGTATGTTATCATAACCAAATATCGGAATACATTTTTTTTTCCTAGATGTTAACAGTTAGTACAATCTAATATAACCCATGTTAAGTTCTCATAATCACTTATCTACATTACAAAAGCAAGACTACCATATATGCTACTCCATTTAAAATATATGGGTGCATAGGGACTAATACAAGAGAGGCAATACATATTATATCATAAAATTACGCCCATCCGACAATCAACATAGATACCTTTCCGGGCTAACCTCCTTTGTCGTGGTGCCTTCCCTTTCCAAGATTCCCTTTTGTATTGGAATTTCCAAATCTGCCCCGCATAATTCCAAATGAGGCCTTACCAGTGGCCTTGTCAAGAGGGAGAATACTATTATTCTCTCTGAATCTTTCCCTCTTTATACAGAGACATGTCTTGCTAGCGCTAGCCCATTGCGTCTGACATAACTACAGTTTGCTACAGCTAAGTTGACCACCACTCTCTGTACGCGATTCAATTACAGTTCTCTATCCATGTACAAATGTTTTTTCTTCAAGGCCAACGTCCTCATTTTTATACATTAAGTCGCCTATGTGGCACGTAATCAAAGC
>JAACNH010004616.1:0-23354 GCA_019447015.1 Hymenochirus boettgeri | reverse complement strand
CAAAATCCATGACTGAAAAATGTTGCCTATACAATACAATGCAAAAAGCATGTTTAACGTTGTCCATAAATACAGAACTCAGTAAGGACCTTAGGTTAACCAAAACCTGAACCAACTATTGTTTAAAGGAGAACTACAGTCAATTATATAAAAAACAACTAATAAAGTTGCATAACAAATATCTTAAAAAAGAATGAAAGAAAAAGCCTAAAATCCAACATTTTTAATCTTGCATGCCAACATCTTGCAGGTGTCCACTGCTGGTGGTGCCCAGTAAATTACTGTAAGCTTTACACGTGAATTCCTTTCAAACGGAGCTTGATGACATTATCAAAGACTATGCACACCTGGCTGAGAACACCCATAAAATGCTAGCTCAGCAAAACTGAGGAATAAATCCAATTAAATTAAAATTTCTATCTTATTATGACACTTTAAGCGGCATATTCATGAAATCTGAAACGTCTTTTTGAATAAAAGTGGGCAAATATGGAAATTAAAAATGCAAAAGACTGCTCCTGTTTTTAAACGTGTTTGTGTTTTGTGTGCACCATTTTTTCATGCAAATGCATACTTTTTAAAAATAAATTACCAAAACGCATGCGCAAACGCGGCACAATGCACAACAATGCTCGTGATTGGGTGAGCGATTTAGTGCGTTGTAGTTAAGGAACACTAGTGTTTGTGTTTGTTTATGGGTGGGGAAGGTATAAATAAAGTTATTTAGAAGGGGTTGACATGTCCTTTAAAAGAACTGCAACCTGCAACCGAATACAGAAGCTACAATCAGTTTATCTTCTGAATGTCATATTTTTAAGATATATCAAAATAACTGACTTCTACCCTGCACATTCAAAATGCTTTTAATTAATAAATAAAAAAATAATTCATTGCTTGTTTTCAGTGTCCTTCAATAAAACACGTCATGTTTTTTTTTTTTTGCAACGGGATAAAACAAGTTAATTCTTCAACAAAGGGTTTTTGCATACTAATGTACATTAACTGTATCACTTCAAATGATGGGGGGGGGGTTGTGTTGATAATATGACACAATTAAAAGCATTAATGTGAAAAGGATAATCATTTGCTAATAGAAACTCCATCACTGAAAACCTGTTATGCTAATGAAGTTATTATTACACATTTGAAAGTTTAATGCAACATTTTCTTCCGTTCTGCAGATAGTTGAATTGTATTTGGTATTAGCAACGAATTATGTAAATTTAGGAAGTAACTAAATATGAGTGAGAAGTGAGTCTGCAAATCTCTTTAAAAATTCATCCACAGGTACACCTTTATTATTATTTATTGCAGAAAATACTCACATATTACTCACAGCTTATTCTAGTAAGATATTTTAGTAAGATAAGAATGTTTCTTACATTTTGTTTCTTGGGTGAGGTTTATAAGGACATTTCTAACATGGCAGCATACCAAATACACTGGTCAAGGTTACGTATTAATACATGATTGGATTACACATTACTGCATAGCTTATTCTCATTACATGTCATTACATATTAATTATCATTATATGTCACATAGTATACTTCTCAGGTTGCTATAAATTACCACTGGACAAGTTGTATTTTCCTTTTAAGGCCATATCACCTATCCAATCTAACATTCACTTGTAACTGGCACATTTCTTATAGCAGTCTAGCGTAAACAAGTAAAGAGGAACTTGACCACAGTTAAAGCTGGTTATAAGACATTATAGGACAAGAGTTAGTTCTTACTAAGCATTGAAATATTACTCATGGAAGAGAAAGTAGTCCGAGTTCTTAATATTTCTTATTTAGCTCTAAATGATGGCAATTTATTAATTTGGCTCCTATAGTTGTAAATGGCAATTCAGAGTCACCATGAGTCAAACAGCTGATCAAATGAAGTTACGAGTGATCAGCTGTTTAAAAGACCAGAACTGAACTTTCGGTTCTGGTCATTTAAACAGCTGATCGCACGTATGTGTACTTCCTATGCGCGTTCAGTTGTTTAAAAACAGCTGATTACAAAGGTTTGGGAAGATGATCGCGGGTCTTCTTACCTCCCAGGCACCCCTGTAGTCGCGGACCCTGACGTTACGCCACTGTTCATTGCAAATACAAATGCTTTAAAGAAAAAAACACAGGGACATTCAATAAAAGTTCTTATTTCAAATGGTGCTAAATTTGCCCCAGCCAATCAGATCTTATTTAGCATTTGAAAGCTAACATCTGATTGGTTGGGGCAAAATTAGCACCATTTTAAACGATAAGAACTTTTATTGAATAACCCTAAGTATCTTTCCATATCAGTGACCTAAACCTGCCCATTCTGCATTTTGTCTGTGTGTAAATAAATGCTTCTGAAATACTGACTTCCAGTTTGCAGGACCCCTAGTACAGACCATTATGGTCTTGCCCTTGACTCTGCCCTTGGGAATTTTTCTGTTGTGCAGCATGTTTGACCCATCCAACAGCCATTAAGTACAGCCAAGGTAGAGCATCCTGGGAAGAAGGACTATTACAGAACCTGAAATGTCAGCCACCTAGTGACCACAACAAAGCATAGCAAAGGGGATGAAATCAACAGATTTTTTTAAAATGGAAAATAATATGTACAGTAACTACAGTAGGTATGCATAGAGTTTAATAAATATATTTCACTGAAGTTTCCCTTTAAAGAATAACTGCAGTGGCATATATATGTATATATAACATTCAGGGCACGTGCCCAGATCTTTGGCAAAGCGCCCTGAATGTTTTAACATAACTTACCTGAAGAGGTGCCCCGAATCGTCCTTTCCCAGGAGTACCTTGCGGCTGCATGATGACGTCATGGCGCTGACCGTGTTGTGCTACTGCTGCCCCTGCGCTCCTCTGCAAGGCTTCTTTTGGCAATGTTCTGGCCTCCAGCTGCTTTGCTCCACACAGGTAGGTGATAGCCCTATTAGACTATTACCTTCCTCATGTGCAGGGCAATACACTCATTAAGTGGATTGCCCTGCACATGGGGTAGGTAATAGCCTACCCCAGTATATTATTACATTACCAGTTTTCTGTTATTTTGTGAAGTGCCCATGGTTAACAGTATGTAATGAAATGGCTACTGACAGGTGGTCACCTGGGGTCCCAAATATAATTAATAATAATGCATGATAATGCCCTAATAAAATGTATGCAGATAGCAACCAAGCAGTTAAAATGTCTGGGCCACAAGGCTCTAAAGCTTTCATATAGGACCACAAGGTTTGGATGGAACGTCTAAGGAAAACTCTGGGATCCATATGTGTATACGTTCGCACGCAATCACGTTTCTTTCTAATGCATATACAATGTGTTATGTAGAGGCCCAATATCCCTTCTTGAATGGTCCTTTGTTTCCATGACTGTACGCCCACCATGTGTTATGCATTATGTAACATACCATACTGTGATGTCATTTTGCCTATATAACCCAGTGAGCAAACCTCTGTAATTTAGACTTGTTACACACTCATTGTTGTGTGTTGCTTGTTTCCACACGTGTGTGTTCTCATAAAGGAACCTGCTTTTATCAATTTGGTCTCTAGAGTAATATTTTTCCAGGGGTAACAAACAAGGGTACCCCATTGGACCCTACAGCTACCAGTATGTGACTCCTATGGCTAACTGTATGTAATGAAATGGCTACCAGTATGTGACTCCTATGGCTAACATATGTAATGAAATGGCTACCAGTATGTGACTCCCATGGCTAACATATGTAATGAAATGTCTACCAGTATGTGACTCCCATGGCTAACAGTATGTAATGAAATGGCTACCAGTATGTGACTCCTATGGCTAACAGTATGTAATGAAATGGCTACCAGTATGTGACTCCCCATGGCTAACAGTATGTAATGAAATGGCTACCAGTATGTGACTTCCATGGCTAACAGTATGTAATAAAATGGCTACCAGTGTGTGACTACCATGGCTAACAGTATGTAATGAAATGGCTACCAGTATGATTCAGGGCACGTGCCCAGATCTTTGCAAAGCACCCTGAATGTTTTAACATAACTTACCTGAAAGGTGCCCCAATCGTCCTTTCCCAGGTACCTTGCGGCTGCATGATGACGTCATGGCGCTGACCGTGTTGTGCTACTGCTGCCCCTGCGCTCCTCTGCAAGGCTTTTTTGGCAATGTTCTGGCCTCCAGCGCTTTGCTCCACACAGGTAGTGATAGCCCTATTAGGCTATTACCTTCCTCATGTGCAGGGCAATACACTCTTAAGTGGATTGCCTGCACCATGGGGTAGGTAATTGCCTACCCCAGTATATTATTACTACCAGTTTTCTGTTATTTTGTGAAGTGCCCATGGTTAACAGTATGTAATGAAATGGCTTCTGACAGGTGGTCACCTGGTCCCACATATAATTAATAATAATGCATGA
This sequence comes from Hymenochirus boettgeri, assembly GCA_019447015.1. Taxonomy (NCBI): domain Eukaryota; kingdom Metazoa; phylum Chordata; class Amphibia; order Anura; family Pipidae; genus Hymenochirus; species Hymenochirus boettgeri. The sequence goes on along the minus strand of JAACNH010004616.1, from coordinate 18,952 downwards.
TAATGCCCAATAAAATGTATGCAGATAGCAACCAGGAGTTAAAATGTCTGGGCTACAAGGCTCTAAAGCTCATATAGGACCACAAGGTTTGGATGGAACGTCTAAGGAAAACTCTGGGATCCATATGTGTATACGTTCGCACGCAATCACGTTTCTTTCTAATGCATATACATGTGTTATGTAGAGGCCCAATATCCCTTCTTGAATGGTCCTTTGTTTCCATGACTGTACGCCCACCATGTGTTATGCATTATGTAACATACATACTGTGATGTCATTTTGCCTATATAACCCAGTGAGCAAACCTCTGTAATTTAGACTTGTTACACACTCATTGTTTGGTGTTGCTTGTTTCCACACGTGTGTGTTCTCATAAGGAACCTGCTTTTATCAATTTGGTCTCTAGAGTAATATTTTTCCAGGGGTAATAAACAAGGGTACCCCATTGGACCCTACAGCTACCAGTATGTGACTCCTAGATCTAGGGTAATCTGTCGCCAAGACCCTACATGCCGAACAGTGTGTGTTCTGCCTGGTGCTAGGGTTCGACATGTGGTGGATCGTGTAGACAGATTATTGGGTGGGGCTGGGAGTGACCGCGGTCTTGGTTCACTGGTGCCAATGACAAAGTTAGAGGTGAGGTGAGGTCCTTAAAAATGATTTCCGAGAATTAGGGGCCAAGTTAAAGCAAGGACCCCCAGGGTAGTGATTTCAGAAATACTACCGCAGCCACGTGCTACGCTAGGGAGACAACGGGAGCTCAGGAGTAAAAGTGTGGCTAAGAGGGTGGTGTAAGGAGATGGGGTTTGGGTTTTTAGAGAAAGCGGCTGTTTTTCTGTTGGCTACAGGTCTTTAGTAGAGAGACGGATTGCACATCAATGGTGATGGTGCAGCTGTTTTGGGGGAGAAGATGGCTAGGGGGTTGGAGGAGATTTTAAACTAGGGATGGGGGGTGGAATGTTTAACTACACCGGGGTAGATAGAGAAGTAGGGATATGGGGTAGTAACACAACAGAGGGAGGAGAAGGGGGAGGGGGGGAGCATAGAGGATAGGAGGCATGTAGACCATGTATGGAAGTAAATCAATTGATAATCTAAAATGGATGTTTACAAATGCAAGGAGTCTGGCTGGAAAAACCGGCAAACTTGAAATAATAGCATATTAAGGAAAGGTATGATGTAATTGGTCTAGCAGAATCATGGCTTAATGATTCACACGACTGGAAGTAAATATTGAAGGATACTCCTTATTTAGACATGACCGAGTTAATAGAAGGAGGAGGAGTATGTATGTATGTAAACAGGAATTGAAGCCAAATTTAAAAGATGGAATAGATGGGGGAGCAAACGATACGGCAGAAACATTATGGGTGGAACTGTGTACAGGAAGCAAGAAGGTGAGTAAATTAATTGTATTATAAGTATTGAGTAGTTTATAAGCCGCCAAATGCCGAGGAAGAGGTGGAAATGAATCTCCATATGCAGTTGGCGAAGGCTGCTGGTATGGGGCATGTTCTGGTCATGGGGGATTTTAACTACCCTGATATAGATTGGAGTAAGGGAACTGCCAGCACCTCTAAAGGTATAAAGTTCTTAAATTTTCTATATGAGCATTTTCTTTCACAGATGGTAGAAGTTCCTACTAGACAGATGCGTTGTTGGATCTGGTGATATCTAATAACCCTGAGCTCATTATGGAGATAAGGTAATGGAGCTTAGGGAATAGTGACCATGATATAGTGTCATTTAATATAGGTTGCAAAAAAACTAAGTGCACTGGCTTAACAAAAACTTTTAACTTTAGGAAAGCTAATTTTGCTTTTAAAGGATCGCTCCTGCTCATAGACTGGGGGGAACTGTTTCTAGGTAAGAAACTGAGCAGATGTGGACCACTTTAAAGGGATATTAAACTATTACATTTCCAAATCGGTACCTTTAGGTAACAGTGTAAAAAAATTAGGGCCAGTCCTGCATGGCTTAATGCTAGTAGTAAAAAGGGAAATGAAAAAAAGAAAAGGCTTTTAAAATTTTGAAAACAGAAGGCACAGAGCAGGCTTACAGGGAGTACAAAAGCTGTAATAAAGAGTGCAAAAGAAAGCAATTAAATCAGCTAAAATAGAAAATGAAATACGGATTGCCGAACAAAGCAAGTCCACCCCAAAAGGTTTTTTAAGTATATAAATGGTAAAAAGATGAGGAGACTGAGAATGTGGGACCATAAATAATGGAGCTGAGTTGGTTGTAGAGGATGCCGAAAAGGCAATCTGCTAAACCGTTTTTTTACATCGGTTTTTACTGTGAGAATCCTTGTCCTTACGGTAGGGATTGTAGCAATATGCAGGAAGAAAAAAAGAGTTTTCACATTGGATAACGGAGGATATGGTACGGAAACAATTAGACAAAGTTAATATCAATAAAGCGCCAGGACCAGATGGATTGCATCCTAGGATTTTAAAAGAGCTTAGTTCAGTTCTAGCTAGACCACTGTTTCTCATATTTTCAGATTTGTTTTGTCTGGGGATGTGCCGCTGGATTGGAAAAAGCCAATGTAATACCAATATTCAAAAAAGGTAGTCGTTCACAGCCTGGTAACTATAGACCTGTAGCCTCAGTGGTAGGGAAGGTGATGGAAACTTTGTTAAGGGATCATATCCTTGACTTTGTCTCCAGAGATCATCTTATTAGTAGTAGTCAGCATGGATTTATGAGAAATAGATCATGCCAGACAAATTTAATTGGTTTTTATGAAGAAGTGAGTAAGAAGTTGGACTAGGCACAGCAGTGGATGTGGTATATTTGGATTTTGCAAAAGCTTTTGATACTGTGCCACATAGGCGACTAATGTATAAACTGAGGACTGTTGGCCTTGAAGAAAACATTTGTTCATGGATAAGAAACTGGTTTGGACCGCAAACAGAGAGTGGTGGTTAATGGAGCTACATCTATGTGGGCTAAAGTTCTAAGCGGAGTGCCTCAGGGTTCTGTATGGGGCCGCTTCTGTTTAATCTGTTTATAAATGACTTAGAAGGGGCATTGAGAGCAAGGTCTCTGTGTTTGCTGATGACATAAATTATGCAGAGCTTTGGAAACTTCCAATGATGTCCAAGTGCTGCAAGCGACCTAGATAGATTATCAAAATGGGCAGCAGAATGGCAGATGAGATTCAATGTAGATAAATGTAAGGTGATGCATTTGGGATTTAATAATCCCTGTGCCATCTACACCATAATAACTCTGTGTTAAGTTCATCTGTAATGGAAAAGATTTGGGGGTTCTGGTAGATAACAGACTTAGCTGTAGCAAACAATGCCAGGTAGCAACAGCTAGAGCTAGCAAGATATTGTCTTGTATAAAAGGGGAATAGATTCAAGAGAGAAAAATATTATTCTCCCTCTTTACAAGGCACTGGTAAGCCTCATTTGGAATATGCGGTGCAGTTTTGGAATCCCATATACAAAAGGGACATCTTGGAAATTGAGGCAGTTCGAGGAAGGGCAACTAAATTAATAAGGGAATGGAGGGGCTTAAATATGCAGGCAGATTAGACAAGTTAGGGCTGTTTACATTGGAGAAGCGGCGGTTGCGTGGGGACATGATAACCTTGTACAAATATATTAATGGCCCATACAATGAACTCTCTGGTGATTGTTCACTAATAGTTCATATCAGAGGACACGTGGACATCCTTTAAGGTTGGAAGAAAAGAAGTTTCATCTTCAGGTTAGGAGAGGTTTCTTTACAGTGAGAACGGTGATGAACTGTGGAACTGTTTTCCAGCAGATGTGGTATGGCAAGTTCATTGAATAACTTTAAAAAAGCGGATAAGTTTCTAAAACTAAAGAATATTGAGAATTACTGGTATTAATGCATATAGATCTGGCTGATCCAGGGATACTTTCCGATGCCATTTGGAGTCAGGAAGGAATTTTTTCCCCCTTTTTAGCTGTTTTTTTTTTTGCCTTCCTCTGGATCAACTGTTAGGTAGGGTAAAAAAAAAAAAAAAAAAAAAAGTGAATAGGTTGGACTTGAGGACGTATGTCTATTCAACCTTAATTAATATGTTATGTTACATCATATACGCAGTGCAGTGCAGTGAAGAATGCTCTGTAGTATGTGGGGGAGAGACAAACAACAACTGCTCAACGTATGGCACAGCACAGAAGAGCCAATTCCTTGGGTCAGGACCAGCCGTGTACCTGCATCTTAAGGATAAAGGACATACCTTTGAAGATTGTAATGTTAACATATTGCAAAGGAACGTGACTGGTTCAAGAGAGGTGTTTGAGGCCATGTATGTGAAAATAAAGAAACCGACCTAAATAGAAGGTGGGGGGGTTCGACACCAACTGTCTGCCATGTACAATGCTGTTTTAAACACCTTACTGGGCGTCCTATAACACCTCTTAGCCACTATCTAATACACCCCTTAACACCTGGCTGTGATATGCTAATTGGGATTTTCCAGGGTACATAATTGCCACAGATTCTTGTACAAGTCATTCTGAATTGAGAGATCCAGTCGGATGACTAGCGAAACGTCTTCAAGAACTACATTCAAGTCCAGTTGATTAATTGAATACAACAGATATACCATGACCTGGATGAATGAGAACCTGCCTAAGCAAATGTAGGACTCATTTACAATAGAAAATAATGGCGTGGATTTATTCACATTTGACTTACGTGTTATTTATACTATGCTTTAGATACTATGTACAGTACTTGATTGCCTTGTATTTTTAGTTTATTTCACTAATGTTCTGCTGGATGCACAGAGGGCAATGAATTATTGATAGAAAGTATTGAACATTTTTCCTGTTATTTAAAAATAAATGAAAACAACTCCATTAATTTTTAGGAAGCAGAGGCCTAAAATGAAAATAAAAGACCCATGTGAGGGAGGTATTGTTTCTTAACAAAATTAAGTGTAGCAAGACATGGATTGTATTTGTTTATTTTTTAATAATTAAGTAACAGTTAAAGGGAATGTTCACCACCTGCAAAAACTTTTAAATATCGAGAAAGCCACCAATTCTGTTTTACCCAGTGCTCCAAACCCAGATAAAGTATTACAGCATTTGGTGCACACTTCTGATCATAACTTACAGTACAGATACTCATGACTACAATTTATTAGCGGTTGCAAATGGTTAACACACATGAGCGTGATCCTAAAATTTTTTGCATCACCCTATTAATGGTTCATTTTGTTCAACACCTATGAGCTTTTTATTTTGATGTAGAATTTTGGTTTTAAACGTCTTGTTCAGCCAGTGTATACAGGAGGCTATATTATAAAACAGATAGTAAAAGTTATGTTTTAGTATAGTTCAAGTAAAATATATAGGTGGCGATGTTATAATGGCGGTAACAGGCCAAATAGTGTAAATCCCAATCTATCCAATGTATTTTTGGGTTATCATTGGTTTTACTCTAATTGCAGTGGCTGCACATTTCCAAAGCTTGGGGAAAGCTTGTCATAGGAATATTCTTGCACGCAGGGAAAAATGCAAATTTACCACAATTATCTGCCAGGAAATAAGAAATATTACCTCTCGTAGATAATGGATGTTACTTCAATTAAAATAAAGATTTAAAACATTGTAATGTATCCACATATTTTATCTATAAATAAAACTGTAGACAATCACACAGAATGTACATTGAAAATTTTCAAACCTGGAGAAAAGACATAAACCTTGTTCCATGTAATGTAACAGATTCAGATGAACAGACACAAAGTTATTTCTCTATTTAAAGCTTGTTGGTGTACATTTCCTGTCTGCACACGCTATATGTTTTTTCCTTGTATTAAATTGCTGAAAATAACTATTTATTGTATTGATTGTGGCCGTTCTTTTTTTTGATCCGTAAAGATAACCTTCCAGTGCTATGAAGAACAAGAGACTGCTTTTCAAGGGTTCATTTTGTAACCTGGGGCAAATTATCTTTAGGGATGAATAAAACATTATCTGATCCTGTGTTCCTGCAATTTCTATGTAGCTTTACGTCACACAGAGTAGAAGATACAATTTCTATATAGGAATTTCAGTGCAGTATATTTCGGAATAGTAAAGTCAAACAATCAACCACATTTCAGTTTTGTAATTCACTTAAGTTCACTTATTATGCAATATATTTCCAAAGTAATGGATTTTGCAAACCAATATATAATTGGGTAACACTTCTCTGCAATGCATTCTTACAAGCAGCCATAAAAACACAGGAATACGCAATCTACAAAATCCAGATGTGAAAAATGTTGCCTATACAATACAATGCAAAAAGCATGTTTAACGTTGTCCATAAATACAGAACTCAGTAAGGACCTTAGGTAACCAAAACCTGAACCAACTATTGTTTAAAGGAGAACTACAGTCATTATATAAAAAACAACTAATAAAGTTGCATAACAAATATCTTAAAAAAGAATGAAAGAAAAAGCCTAAAATCCAACATTTTTAATCTTGCATGCAACATCTTGCAGGTGTCCACTGCTGGTGGTGCCCAGTAAATTACTGTAAGCTTTACACGTGAATTCCTTTCAAACGGAGCTTGATGACATTATCAAAGACTATGCACACCTGGCTGAGAACACCCATAAAATGCTAGCTCAGCAAAACTGAGGAATAAATCCAATTAAATTAAAATTTCTATCTTATTATGACACTTTAAGCGGCATATTCATGAAATCTGAAAGTCTTTTTGAATAAAAGTGGGCAAATATGGAAATTAAAATGCAAAAGACTGCTCCTGTTTTTAAACGTGTGTTTGTGTTTGTGTGCACCATTTTTTCATGAAACGCATACTTTTTTAAAATAAATTACCAAAACGCATGCGCAAACGCGGCACAATGCACAACAATGCTCGTGATTGGGTGAGCGATTTAGTGCGTTGTAGTTAGGAACACTAGTGTTGTGTTTGTTTATGGGTGGGGAAGGTATAAATAAAGTTATTTAGAAGGGTTGAAATGGCCTTTAAAAGAACTGCAACCTGCAACCGAATACAGAAGCTACAATCAGTTTATCTTCTGAATGTCATATTTTTAAGATAATCAAAATAACTGACTTCTACCTGCACATTCAAAATGCTTTTAATTAATAAATAAAAAAATAATTCATTGCTTGTTTTCAGGTCCTTCAATAAAACACGTCATGTTTTTTTTTTTGCAACGGGATAAAACAAGTTAATTCTTCAACAAAGGGTTTTTGCATAAATGTACATTAACTGTATCACTTCAAATGATGGGGGGGGGGTGTGTTGATAATATGACACAATTAAAAGCATTAATGTGAAAAGGATAATCATTTGCTAATAGAAACTCCATCACTGAAAACCTGTTATGCTAATGAAGTTATTATTACACCTTGAAAGTTTAATGCAACATTTTCTTCCGTTCTGCAGATAGTTGATTGTATTTGGTATTAGCAACGAATTATGAAATTTAGGAAGTAACTAAATATGAGTGAGAAGTGAGTCTGCAATCTCTTTAAAAATTCATCCACAGGTACACCTTTATATATTTATTGCAGAAAATAATCACAGATTACTACAGCTTATTCTAGTAAGATATTTTAGTAAGATAAGAATGTTTCTTACATTTTGTTTCTTGGGTGAGGTTTATAAGGACATTTTAACATGTCAGCATACCAAATACACTGGTCAAGGTACGTATTAATACATGATTGGATTACACATTATGCATAGCTTATTCTCATTACATGTCATTACATATTAATTATCATTATATGTCACATAGTATAATTCTCGGTTGCTATAAATTACCCTGGACAAGTTGTATTTTCCTTTTAAGGCCATATCACCTATCCAATCTAACATTCACTTGTAACTGGCACATTTCTTATAGCAGTCTAGCGTAAACAAGTAAAGAGGAACTTGACCACAGTTAAAGCTGGTTATAAGACATTATAGGACAAGAGTTAGTTCTTACTAAGCATTGAAATATTACTCATGGAAGAGAAGTAGTCCGAGTTCTTAATATTTCTTATTTAGCTCTAAATGATGGCAATTTTAATTTGGCTCCTATAGTTGTAAATGGCAATTCAGGTCACCATGAGTCAAACAGCTGATCAAATGAAGTTACGAGTGATCAGCTGTTTAAAAGACCAGAACTGAACTTTCGGTTCTGGTCATTTAAACAGCTGATCGCACGTATGTGTACTTCCTATGCGCGTTCAGTTGTTAAAAACAGTGATTACAAAGGTTTGGGAAGATGATCGCGGGTCTTCTTACCTCCCAGGCACCCCTGTAGTCGCGGACCCTGACGTTACGCCACTGTTCATTGCAAATACAAAGCTTTAAAGAAAAAAAACAGGGACATTCAATAAAAGTTCTTTTCAAATGGTGCTAAATTTGCCCCAGCCAATCAGATCTTATTTAGCATTTGAAAGCTAACATCTGATTGGTTGGGGCAAAATTAGCACCATTTTAAATGATAAGAACTTTTATTGAATAACCCTAAGTATCTTTCCATATCAGTGACCTAAACCTGCCCATTCTGCATTTTGTCTGTGTATAAATAAATGCTTCTGAAATACTGACTTCCAGTTTGCAGGACCCCTAGTACAGACCATATGGTCTGCCCTTGACTCTGCCCTTGGGAATTTTTCAGTTGTGCAGCATGTTTGACCCATCCAACAGCCATTAAGTACAGCCAAGGTAGAGCATCCTGGGAAGAAGGACTGTTAAAGAACCTGAAATGTCAGCCACCTAGTGACCACAACAAGCATAGCAAAGGGGATGAAATCAACAGATTTTTTTAAAATGGAAAATATATGTACAGTAACTACAGTAGGTATGCATAGAGTTTAATAAATATATTTCACTGAAGTTTCCCTTTAAAGAATAACTGCAGTGGCATATATATGTATATAACATTCAGGGCACGTGCCCAGATCTTTGGCAAAGCACCCTGAATGTTTTAACATAACTTACGAAGAGGTGCCCCGAATCGTCCTTTCCCAGGAGTACCTTGGCGCTGCATGATGACGTCATGGCGCTGACCGTGTTGTGCTACGCTGCCCCTGCGCTCCTTGCAAGGCTTTTTTTGGCAATGTTCTGGCCTCCAGTGCTTTGCTCCACACAGGTAGGTGATAGCCCTATTAGGCTATTACCTTCCTCATGTGCAGGGCAATACACTCATTAAGTGGATTGCCCTGCACATGGGGTAGGTAATTGCCTACCCCAGTATATTATTACATTACCAGTTTCTGTTATTTTGTGAAGTGCCCATGGTTAACAGTAGTATGAAATGGTTCTGACAGGTGGTCACCTGGGGTCCACATAATTAATAATAATGCATGATAATGCCCTAATAATGTATGCAGATAGAACCAAGGAGTTAAAATGTCGGGCTACAAGCTCTAAAGCTTTCATATAGGAACACAAGGTTTGGATGGAACGTCTAAGGAAACTCTGGGATCCATATGTGTATACGTTCGCACGCAATCACGTTTCTTTCTAATGCATATACAATGTGTTATGTAGAGGCCCAATATCCCTTCTTGAATGGTCTTTGTTTCCATGACTGTACGCCCACCATGTGTATGCATTATGTAACATACCATACTGTGATGTCATTTTGCCTATATAACCCAGTGAGCAAACCTCTGTAATTTAGACTTGTTACACACTATTGTTGTGTGTGTTGCTTGTTTCCACACGTGTGTTTCTCATAAAGGAACCTGCTTTTATCATTTGGTCTCTAGAGTAATATTTTTCCAGGGGTAATAAACAGGGTACCCCATTGGACCCTACAGCTACCAGTATGTGACTCTATGGCTAACTGTATGTAATGAAATGGCTACCAGTATGTGACTCCTATGGCTAACATATGTAATGAAATGGCTACCAGTATGTGACTCCCATGGCTAACATATGTAATGAAATGTCTACCAGTATGTGACCCCATGGCTAACAGTATGTAATGAAATGGCTACCAGATGTGACTCCTATGGCTAACAGTATGTATGAAATGGCTACAGTATGTGACTCCCATGGCTAACAGTATGTAATGAAATGGCTACCAGTATGTGACTTCCATGGCAACAGTATGTAATAAAATGGCTACCAGTGTGTGACTACCATGGCTAACAGTATGGTAATGAAATGGCTACCAGTATGTGACTACATGGCTAACAGTATGTAATGAAATGGCTACCAGTATGTGACTTTATTCCCATGGCTAACAGTATGTAATGAAATGGCTACCAGTATGTGACTACTTAATTCCCATGATAACATATGTAACAAATGGCTAACGTATGTGACTTAATTCCCATGCCTAACTGTATGTATGAAATGGCTACCAGTACAGCATGTGACTCCCATGAATACATATGTAGAAATGGCTACCAGTATGTGACTCCCATGCTAATATATGTAATGAAATGTCTACAGCATGTGACTTAATTCCCATGGCTAACAGTATGTAATGAAATGGCTACCAGTATGTACTCCCAGGGCATGTAATGAAATGGCTACCAGTATGTGACTAATTTCCCATGGCTAACAGTATTTAATGAATTGGCTACCAGTATGTGACCTCATGCTAACATATGTAATGAAATAGCTATCAGTAAGTGACTAAATTCCAATGGCTACCAGTATGTATGAAATGGCTACCAGTATGTAATGAAATTCCCATGGCTACTTGCATATATGAAATTGCCAGTTTGCTACCATATAATTGAATACTGTTCCTCGTGTCATTAATTGTGTATCTCTGTCTACACCTTATCTCTGTCAATCTATTTCTCTCTTTCTATTTATAACTTCCTAGCTGTGTATCTATCTCCGGTTCATCAATGTTTGTCTGTCTGTTTGTCTCTGTTTATCCCTATTGTACTTAGTGGGTGTGGCTTACTAGGGCAGGAAAGGGGGTGTGCCCATAAGTGCCTCTGATATTTTCTGACCCTACATACGCCCCTGGATAACTGTATTGCCTCAATGCATTTTTTTTTTAAAAAATAGCTTTAAAAGAGATTCAAGGTATGCAGTCCTCCCCATACATTGTTTTGTGAAGGTTGCTTAACAATTTTGTCTGCCTCTAACTGTCACTCAAAGCAGCAGCATGCGGGAAAACACTTCTTCACCCATCCTTGATCAGCTGTTTTATGTAGGCTGTATCCTAGCAACCAGACATTTCCAGTTTGTTTGACTGCCAGAGAGGAGAGAGAGGTTGTAACTGACGACATTCCCACCAGCCAGTGATATCTAATGAGGGCAGCACATCTGTGAATGTGAAAAAGTGATTTCAGCTGCTGGAAGTGTGGACATGTAATGGGGGTGATGTTAATTTTTTTTATATTGTTGTCCTTTAAGGGTCACTCTTCTTCTCCAAGGGACACATTTCTAAAACAGCTAATTTAATTTTTAATGGAATTGACACTTGACACAAAATAAAGTTATTTATAAAGCAGCATAATTTACCTGAGAAAAACTTGTTTGTTTTTGCTATTGTTCACACTTTGTAATGGAACTTTTACCATATGTTTTCACATTACAAACTGCAAGGTTAGGTAAGGTTCATGCAATTGTGGGTCCCAACCTGTGACGCACGATGTGTACGAACTAACGTTTCGGCCCAAAAGGCCATTCACTTCATCGTTGCCCGATCCGCCCGAATCACCGAAAACAAAACATTTGTTCACCGATAATCGCTTGATGTGTACGTACATTCATTCATAAACATCGTATGTTGACAGTGGCCACGAGGGTGAAACACGCATTGGTGTGTAGTCTTGTAGCAGTACCCAAATCAGCCCCAGTGCCGCAGGAATTGTTAGGACTTCTTCCTCCCTCCTGCTCCTGCAGTTTGTGCCTTAGAGACTGAGTGCCTGTTGCCCCTGTGCGGGACCAGTGGGTTAAATCCTGCGCCTATCAGCTGATCTGAGACCCGGAGTGCAGCCGGTGGAGACTTGGAAAGGGGTCCAGGAATAACATAGGAGGTTGGCTTGCCGGATACCAGTATAAACCCAGGGGCATCAGGCCGAGTGTAGGGTAATATACTGTGTGCTGCATGTCTATTTATAGATAATGGGCTGTGCAATATATTTATATATACAGAGTGATTTTGGATTTACTGCTCGGGGAGTGTTTCTTTTTGTATATGGGGACGTCCGTTTTTAGCTATTGTTGTGTATGCTATTTTGGGTGCTGTTTAGTGTTTTATGGCTGAATAAATATTTCAAGGTTAGCTGTTTGTCCGCATTGTCTCCCTTATAGTTGTACTTTTGCAGGGGGCTTGTTGCCCTCTGTGATGTGTGTTTTGAGGAATATAGTATCTACACTGGGAGCCAACCCACAGTTGGGTGTTATGCAACACTGTATGATTTTAGGGTGTGTGCAACAGGGATACAATTTAAGGTATTTGCTATATAGTAATTAGAGATGGCCGAACTTCCGAAAGTTCAGTCCGTATTCGAACTTTCGAACTATATGAGAGTTTTAAAGTTCGAAAACGGACCCATTAAAGGCAATGGAAGTCAATATTTTTTGAAAAGTTATAATGAAATACAATTAAAATATCATGGTAACTTAATGTAATGGCTCTGGACCTGGGGAAATGGTCTGGGAACATATTTGAATATCCAGAACTTTAAAAAAAAATTTGATTTTATTCTCACGCACAGTACTTTCGAACATTCGATAATTATCCCATAAACGATTCGAACATTTGATAATTATCACATAAACAATTGAAAGATCATTCGATTTTCGAATACAATAATTCCAAGAAAAAAAAGTCCAAGAAATCCGGGATTGTTCGAGTAGTCCGAGTCCATTCGAACTTGATGGCTAATTGATTCACCATTAAGATCAGAAAAAGGAATAAGCATTATCTGTTTCTCTGTGCTCTTTCTGTACAGATAAACCCAATCCTGCAGTTACAGTAGCTGCTGTCTGTGTTAAGTCCCGATGTAGCCCTGTACCTAAAGAAATCAATTACATAGCCTCCCCCCCCACACACACACACCCCTACAACTCCTCCAGCTAAAAGAAAATCTTACTTGATTCAAGCAGTGATTCCATCTCCAGTGCTGCTAATCTTCCCATAGCAAAGCATTTTTACTTTCACTTTCACTACAACACAAAATGATTGGGTAAATCTGTAGGGAGGCACAGATCACCTCCACTGCACATTCTCCACACTCCATTTGTGCCCAGTTTCAGAGGGGGTGGAACATAGAGAGGAGACATGCATACTAACTAGGAGTGAGCTAACAGGACATGAGGAGATCTAGTGATGGGCACTGAGAGCAAAAAGGGATCAAGTTCCTGGCAGCACTAAAAATAAGAAAAGGATAAAGGCAAGTCATTTTTTCAGTTAGTGTCCCTGTAATGTCTAAAGATGGAGTTTATTCATGTTTATGCTATTCACACCGAAAATCATTTTGTTTTGAAATATTTTATGTTTGTTTGTTATGTATTTTGTTGTTGTGGGGGAAATATCAGTACAGCTGCTTTTTAGAATGCTAGAACAAAAGGTCAGAAAAGATAGCAAACAGTTTTAATTCAATACTTTTGAAAGAAATAGTACAGTGAGCAGGCAAGGATTTGTCTCATAATGAAATAACCTATCCGAGTATACACAGTAGTTGCTAACTAGAAAAATAAGATGCAGCAAATATAAAGTGGCTCAAAGTTAAAGGGGGCAGAAGACCTATGGAGGTGGAGGTGCCATGGATTGTGTTCAGACCAAACCTCTTCAAACCCAATTTTAGCAGATTTTTAAATATTCAATGTCAAAATTCACCACCGATTTCTTGACTTTCAGATTTCAACACAAACTTTTGAGACGAACAGTGATTCCATCTCTACTATTTTAAAGGGCACGTCCAACCTTAAAGCAAAAAACTTGTCACATGTCAGTTACATGCCCACAACCCCAAATGATACATTCAGCACATTATTATATATATTTCTAACCAAATATTAAAGAATAATAATTTTTTTCCATTCTGGCTGAGGAAGCTGCTCCTCCCTCCATGCAGTCACTCAAGTCAAGTGCTGATACCTCAGACAATGATTGACTGCTCTTTCCCTTGATGCCTCCTCTACCCATGCTTAAGTTCCTAAAATCTCAGGGAGACAGGAACTTTGCCAGAAAAGAGAATAGGGCTAAACATCATTAAATATCTAATTAAAAATGCAATAAAGCATTATTAATAGCAGTTGGTGTTAAGGGCCAATAAATAAGAAGTGGCAAGTTTGATGAGTGGACATCCCTTTAATGTGTACTCAAAGAATTCAAAAATAATTAGAAAACTACCCATTACTTATGTGGGTGGTGGAGACACTTAACATGTTTTTGAAAGCTTTTACTTTTTTTTTTTTTGGTGACTGACAAATTGATAATAACTGAGACTGAAGGCAACTGAGTCTGATGTCAAGTCCCCTGAGTGCACTTTTTTGAGTTTTTGTGTATTTATATATATATATATATATATATATTATATATATATATATTATATATATATTAAAAATACACTTGATAAAGACAGAGCACTCCAAGGTTTCTCAGTTATGATATTAGTCAAGGCATTTTGGCATCCACTGTGCCGTCATGAGGACTATATTTTATTATTATTATTGATTTAAATAGCGCCAACATCTTCCATGGTGCTTTACAATTACATGTTATACATTACATACAAAAATACTACAGTTACACTATTACATACACAGGTAATACATAATATAAGTAAACAGAGTGATGAGTTTCTTACAGCAGTACCATGATACAATAGGAGAGAGGACCCTGCCCAAAGAGCTTACAATCTAGAGGAAATGGGGGTGAACATAAGGTTACGGGAATTGGTAGGCTGTAAATAGATTGTCAGTAAGTGTGAAAGGCGGGTTGGATCATATTGGGTAGTAAGAGGGGTAATGTCTAGGCCAGGTTATATGCTTGCTTGAAAAGGTGGGTTTTAAGGTTACTGTTGAAGGTATTAAGGGACGGTCAGTGAAGGCATACTGTGGAAGGGAGTTCCAGAGCAGAGGGGCAGCACGGGCAAAGTCCTGAATACGGGCATGGAAGAGGTGAACAGTGTGGATGAGAGGAGGAGATCGTTTGCGGAGCGGAGGTTCACCTGGGATGATATGGTGGATCAGCTCTGAGATATATGAAGGGGCTTGTGTTGGATAGTGCTTTATAGGATAAGGTAAGCATCTTGAACGGGATCCTTGGCATAATGGGCAACCAGTGGAGGGACTGACAGAGAGGAGAGGCATTAGAGAAGCGAGAAGAGAAATGAATGAGCCAGGCAGCAGAGTTGAGGATGGATTGAGCAGTGCCAGGCAGTTGTTTGGTAAACCACACAGGAGTGTGTTGCATTAGTCTAGCCGGAATATGATTAGGGCATGGAATAAGATATTGTACCTCATTTGAGGGGAAGGGTCGAATGCTGGAGATGTTTTTGAGTTGGAAGCCGACAGGAATTGGCAAGCAAATTGACATGGCGTTTAAAGGAAAGATCAATTTAGCACTAAGTAGATCATTGGTCACTTTAGTGAGGGCAGTTTCCGTGGCCTGGTTAGGGTGGAAGCCTGACTGGAAGTGGTCAAAGAAGAGTTAGCAGACAGTGACTGAGCAGTTCAGCATAGACATGTCTTCCATGTAGTAGTTTGGAAGCAAATGAGAAGGGAGACAGGCCAGAAGCTGGACAGACAGTCGAGGGAGGTTTTTTAAGTATGGGGATACCACAGCATGTTTAATAGAGGGGAAAAATACCAGTGGAGAGGGACAAGTAAAAGAGAGTTAAAGGCTGGTGTGAATGAAGAGGAAGAGGGGAATATGAGAGGGAATGGGGTTAAGGGGGCTGGTGGTGAGACGTGCCCTGGATAGGAGAGATAAGAGTCACTGTTCTGTAATAGTGGTAAAGCTCCTTAGGTACAATTAAAGGGATTAACAAATGAAGGGAGGTTAGCCGTGCTAATATTCTATGAATATTTTGTCATATATGTATCTTTGAAGAGGGGTTATTCTCCTCTGTCGATTGCTCTCTACATTTATTTTGTGTCTATCTCTGTAATTTATTACAGGTTTTAACCAACAGGTGTCTTTATGTTGCTGTTTATCAACACTTTGCTACATTGCATCCTTTAAGAGAGACGATTATCTTTAGCCTATTATTCTGTACTTGTCTGTCTCTGTGGTGTTATACAGTCATTCTCATCCCTCTCAGTTCACAGTTTTCATTTCTATGACCTAACTGTGTACATACACTGTATGTGCTTTTGATTGATGTTTTATCTGTATATAGTATTTATATGTTTTATTATCTTATTGTTTTTATTGCCTTTATGTATGGTGCTTGGGTATAGGGTATATAAACTTGTCTCACTCTTGTTACGTCATATCTTGAGGACGGCTTGTATGATGGCCGAAACGCGTTGATACACGTTTTTAACTTGATTGTTGAATTTTCATACATACATATCTTAATATAGTCTCAGGGTTCAGTGCTAGAGGGACAAAAATAAAAAAAGAACAGTCACATTAATGGATGTAATAGGATCATCACTAGTATTATAAGCAATCTACAAAAGTTATAGTCATTTTAACCCCAAGCGTTCAATGGTACCAACCAGTGTATCCATTGACCTCCCTACTAGGGAGTTTAACATGTTCCAGTATACAGAATTGTAAATCAGAATCAATGTGGTCTGCTTGTAAGAAATGTGCTGGAACAGGGTATTTGTCACCGCGCCTCTCACTAAAAGGAGCTGGGAGTGGAGTTCCAGTAAGGTAAGTATTGCAGTGTTCCCCTGGGCATTCTTACTCACAGGGAGGTGGGAATAAGCATTCAGATGCAATGTTCTTACAAAAGCAGATTCAATGTCCCTTTAAACAGGCATTCTGTTTTAAAGGGCATTGAATACATTAAAAAACTAAAGCATTAATAACCCGTGGCTTGTAGTCTGTGTGAATGACTAGCTGTTTTATTTTTAATTGCTGTTTTAGTGCGGGGATTGTGCCTGAATAAAATACCGTATTCCTTCTTATACTGGGATAAGATTATTTAGGATTCTTAGGAAACATTAGGCATGTTTTTTAAAATAAATAGTGGTTTACATCTGTTTTGTTACCTGTAAGTGGTTTTTTTCCCCTTTACTCTTTGCACTGACTGGAAGGATGTGTAGGTAATTCATTTAAATTGCCTGTGCACGGGGTGGTGTTTGGTTTAAACCTCCATATACTGTAATTCCTGCTTGCAAAATCAGTGTGCAGCTTTTGTAAGTGGACATTCAGTTTTAAAGCCCAAAATCTGGGGGTCTTTGAATGCATTGAAAAAGGAAAGTGTTTAAAAAGAAAGGGTTTAAATCATGCATGTGCATCCAATCACATTGTGGGATCTTGGAGCAGCCATTCCAAGGGACCTTCGTTTGTGTCAGATGGCAGTAGTTGTCTATTGGAACTGATGTGCAGAATCTAAAGGGAAAACTTGCAGGCTTCCAGGGCCTGAGGACCTGGGCCAGAAGATAAGGCGGGTGGTAGTGGTAGGGAAATCCATTATTAGAAAAGTGGACAGGGTTATCTGCCGCAATACCCTACATGTTTGAACAGTGGTTGACTACCTGGTGCTAGGGTTCAAAATGTGGTGGATTAGTGTAGACTGATTATGGGTGGTTCCCATTGGTGCCAATAACATTAAAGAAGATGGAGGGTCCTTAAAAATTACTTCCGGAGTTAGGGGACCTCCTGGGTTGTATTTTTAGAAATACTACCCAAGCCATGTGTTACATTAGGGACCTTAGGAGCAACTAGAAAGGGAGATAGTTTAAGTATAAACTTTGAATTTGGCTGGAAAGGGTGCATTTTGGAAGGGAATGTGTGTATTTGTGCTGCAGATTTTAAAACTCAATAAAGCCAATGATGAGGACATGGGGGTTTTTTACTTACCTTTTAAATATGGCTGTCACATTAATTAAGGTAGGTCAGTTGTGTGTGTACTCGTGTCAGGTTGGGGATAAAATACTTTTTGGTTATTGGTGAAAATGTTTTTTGCTATACTTACCTTTAAATATGTTGCCGCATGAAGGAATGTGTAGCTCATTTGGTGTGTGTCACGATGGAAGTTAAAAAAACAACTCTTTTGATTATTGATCAAAATTTATTTTTGATGTATAATTACCCTTTAAGTATGGCTGCCACAGAAATGGAAGGGTGGTTTAGTAGGTATGTGTACCTGTGTCAGTTGGGGGTTAAAAAAAACAAATGTTTTTGATGATTGGTTAAAATTAGTTTTTTTGACTTTAGTTACCCTTTAAGTATGGCTGCCACCGTAATAGATAGGTATCAGTATGTTTTTGTGCCTGTGTTGGGTTGTGGGTTAAAAAAAAACAAACTTTGTGATGATTAGTCAAAATAGTTTTTTTTGACTATACTGTAGTTATCCTTTAAATATTTCTGCCATGAAAATGGAAGGTAGGTCAGTAGGCATGTGTACCTGGATCAGGTTGGAAGTAAAAAAAAAAAAAAAAAACTAACTTTTTGATTATCGATCAAAATTTTTTTGTTTTTACTTTAGTTACCTTTTAAGTATGGATGCACACGCAATGGATAAATATGTCAGTGGGTGTGTGTACCTGTGTCAGGTTGGGACTTGACAAATTGTAACAGTTGGGTTCACACCCCAACCTGGGAGAGCAAACAAAGCGTGTGTCAGGTTGGGGGTTAAAAAAAAAACATTTTTTAATAATGAAAAAAAATGTGTTTTTTGACTATAGTTACCCTTAAGGTATAGCTGCCCCAGAAATGGGAGGGTAGATCAGTAGTTGTGCGTACCTGGGTCTGGTTGAGAGGGTATGTCTTTTTTTTATGTTTACAGCCATAAAAATATCTTTTTAAGGATAAATCAAAATTAGCTTTTTTTAAATTTTAGTTACCTTTTAAGTAAGGTTGCCACAGGATGAAAGGGTAGGTCCA
>JAACNH010004615.1:0-23355 GCA_019447015.1 Hymenochirus boettgeri | reverse complement strand
TCCTTGCCTTTTCAACAACAGAAGATACGTTTCTCCCACCGCAGAGGTAAATCCCTGCGTAATATGTTGGTTAAGACTGATCTTACTGTACTCACTAAGTTGGAAATTAATACCCCATGTACGTGGAGTCACAGTGATCGAGTTTGCGTGCTGTTGTGCCCTCAGTAGACCATCATGGATTTGGGCGCAGGGTGTCTTCAAAGTGGAACCTTGTCGCATAGTAGCTCTGAAAAAAGTTAACAAAAATAACCGTTCGAATGTACAAGAAATCGCCTTGAAATGTAACACAAGTTACCACATGTTCAATCTTCAAATGTCCCAATCAAATGATATGCCATTGTCATGTTTACTTACATCACATCGTGGCCGCAATTACAGCAACATTTTTTACAGATTTGTCAGACTAACGAAACTCGCCCCTCTATCATATAGAAATACCAGCACCACAAAACTATATAGTGTTGGAAGTCTACACACTTTCAGGCTACTCAGTGTAATTTTTTTTATGCAGTGCACACAGAGACGTGGGCCACCGAACCTAGCTCAAATGGGACGCATCCTGCAGTGCAATTACAGATAAAAAAGGTGCCCTGTAAGTTGAATCACAGCCTATGCTTTTTTCATAAAAAACAGGTCCCAAACCTTTGTAAATACCACCCCCACAAACTATATATTTTTGTGGAATCTACACTCCTTTTATCTACATTCCGGTGCAATCTTTCATACAATACATGAAGAATTCGACACATAACCTACAACTTCTTGTGTTTTAGAGCGATTTTTGTAAAAATATAAGGTGTTCAAGGTTGAATCCCTACCTAAAACAACCACTTGACAAGTAACAATTCCCACGTAATCGGCATCTTCTCCCATCCCAATGTCTTGAACAAACTGTATGCCAATGCCGTGGGTGCACACAGAGTAAAAAGCATGGCCACAAACTAGCTCAATGGGACTGCATGCACAGTGCAATTGCAAAGAAAAAATCAAAGTTTTTTTCTGTAATTTGAACACCTATTCAACTTGGACAACCGCTCCACAAACTATATATTTTTGAAGCTACAACACCTTCAACACGTAACGATGTCATGCTTTCGTACATGACATGAAGAATTCCAGACGCCTGTGTATTCATAGAACTCCCGTGCTTTGTAGGATATTTTGTTGAAAAATAAAATAAGAAAAAAGGAGCTCAATGGTTGAAATCCACCTAAACCCACCTTGGCAAGTAAACAAAATACCCCACAAATGGCAATCTCCCACATTCCTGAATTCAAACACGTAATGCGCGATATGGGTGGGTGCAACAGAGAGCACCAACTAGCTCAAATGGGGTACCCATGCGGCAATTGGCAATTACCAGAGAAAAATAAAAAAAAAGCCGACAACCAAGCAAGACTAAGACTTAGAAAATCCTTTTTGGAATGGAACTTTGAGTTCCATTTCACAAAAATTATAGTAAAGCTGTCACAACGACAGCTTTACTTACCAGGTACTGCACTGGTGATCTGTGAGATCGCAGTGCAGTACTCCACTAGACCACCAGGGGAGAACCTCCTACCACTCTAGGGAAACCCGTAGGAGGAAGCTCCATGACGTCACCAGGGTCTCCCTCTCCGCTCCTCGACCCTTCTTCCTCCAACGGTAGGGCCTGCTTCCTGCTATGGCGGTCAGGCAAAGGGTAAGGAGTATCGCTCCCTAGCCCCCCCCTCGGATTTGGACAGACACCGGTGGGGGATTGAGGGGCTGGGGGGCAGTTTGAAGGCTGCCCCTGATCGCCCCTTAGCCTCGGCCAGATTTTTTTTTTTTTAGAGGGGACAGCAGCCACAGAACTTGTGTATTCACGCTTCTGTGGCAGTTTGAGCTTTCCTGCCCTGACAGAAGACGTGGAATATACGAAACCATTGTGCAGTGAAAGAGTTAACATCAAGGACATTATAATCCATCAGTAAATCATGTTCAAATCTAATCTTTAAAAACATACATAAAGAGAGTCTGTGTGTTATTTGTTCTTAGTATCCCAGTTGGAGATGTCGCTGAAGAAAACACCTTACCGTCTGCCCCCTATGTCCACTGTTTAAAAACATGGGCGTCGTTCAACATTGTTAATAATTTGCATAGAAAAGTTTTATATGATATATATGAATGGTGATATTACTTTCAAAAGCAAGTAAAAAAGCAGTAAATATATCTTAATTGTTTTTTCGTTTTCCGGCTGGGACCAGAAGTCATCATGCGTTCCACCAGGGGAACAATCCGGCTCTCTAACCCCTTAATCATTCCTGGGCTATGGATCGGAATGGCAGAGGGCTGTGTTTAGCTTTGATTTGTCCATAGTTGGAGCACAACAACCATTTTGTGTCTGCTGAAAAGCTATTCATTAAAATTTTTAAGGCCTTTGATGCCAATTTTTGCATACTAAGTTATGGGGCGGTATGTGTTAAGGGACCACATGGTAATCTTGTAAAGGTATGGGAAAGGTGATAGTTTATACCCCCTTTGGTATGAATGATGACCCTGTCCTTCACACAATAGACATCCTTTCCGTCCATACCTAAAGCTTAAACACACACCCCTCGCCATCTTCTATGCCACAATACCATACAGGTAAATCCCAATACCCAGCCCAGGATGAGATTAAGTGGTTAGAGACTGCATGCGTTCCACTGAATGGAAAGCATGATGCACTTCCAGTCCCCAGCCCAGGAAAACCAATTATAAAAGGCACAGTACCAAATAGATCAATAGATCAACTGGACTTAAAGTTTAGTTCTTGAAGACGTTTCGCTAGTCATACGACTGGTTTTCTCAATTCAGAATGACTTGTACAAGAATCTGTTGGCAATTATGTACCCTGGAAAGTCCCAAAAGCATCAATCACCAACCGCCAGGTGTTAAGGACATTGATACTGCAAGGCGTGATTGCATATGGTTAAGAGGTGTATTATAGGAATGCCAGGGTTCAATCACAACTGTCAATGCTTGTTTTGACACCCTACCCTGGGTGTTTCCTATAACAACTCTTAGCCACAATGAAATCACCCCTTGCATCATTATCCTTAACACCTGGCTGTGATATGCTAATTGGGACTTTTCAGGGTACATAATTGCCAACAGATTCTTGTACAAGTCATTCTGAATTGAGAAAGCCTCATGACTAGCGAAATATCTACAAGAACTAAACATATACCATGACCTGGATGAATGAAACCTCCACAAGCACACAGTACCAATAAATGAAAAAATACAAATTTTTTTTATGATCCTGAGAAACCTATTTGGCGAAATGCGTTGATCATTGTTATTTTACCTTTATTTTACAATTTTTAAGTATATTTACTGCTTTTTACTTGCTTTTAAGTACCAATAATCACCGTCTATATATATCAATAAATGTTTATTTGCAAATATGAATTGTGACCAGCCCATGTTTTAAGCAGTGGACATAGAGGGAACACAGAAGGTGTTTTTTCAGCCACTAAACTGGGTATAGGAATGTACTAGAGAACAAATTAACACCCAGACTCTACCGGCAAAAGAGTAGTGTTTCTATATTTATCATTTTTAAACTGATTTTAATGGATAAATTCCTTGATTTTAATGAGAGGTTGTTTTTGTTTTTTTAATTTATCCTTTCTATTAGACTATCTACCATCAATCTGTCGCTTAACTGCGCAACCAGACTTTTAATTGTTACGAATATTACTCTTATGAACGTAATATACGGAAGTTTTCTTTTTTAGTAATGTATAACAACAATTTGCTATCTACTTTTTATGGAAACTATTTGTTTATATTGTATTTTAAATATATATATAAAATATATGTTAAAAGGGACATCTACAATATTTTATATTATGCTTTTGTTAACTTTTCACACATCTGAGCTTGTATACTTTTTCTGACATATCTGTGCTTAAAGGGGACGTTCAGTGCAAATGCTTTAAGAAAAAAGAGCAGTTTTTTCCATCCCAAGACCTTTACCTGCCCTTCACATTTTGTATTGTATAAATAATGCTACAGAAATACTGACTTTCTTTTGCAGGACCCCTAATGGATAACCTGAAATGGCTGCCACTATGTGGAATACACTGGTATGCTAATACAAACTATAGAATTTAAAAAATGATATTTTCCACTGAACTTTCACTTATTTCTTAACCAATGCTAACATTACATTTGCTTGGACTTAAAATAATCTAGTTGTAAAATATCACAATTATTAATTACTAAGATTTTATCTCGTCGAGCATTATATCTCGTCTAGCATAGTAATTACCCTGCAAAATAGTGGGTTGTGTAGAATACAGATTTATACTATTTATTATAATTTTCTTAAAATTCCCTCTCAGTGGATTTTGAGAAATGGGATGGCCTGACTATGTTGTTAATAATGTATCACCAACACAAAAAAAAACCCCCAACAACAAACATTACATATTTTGATATAAGATGTTTGAGGATTAAGGAGTTAAGAGACTTTTATAATAAATCAATGATTAATAGATATTTTGTGACTTTTTCAGCACGTTAAAAAGGTGTTGCTTGAGAAATGCAGATTGTTTCTTACTAACCCTTGCAATGGCCTTTACTATTTTTATTGAGTCCATGGTATGTATATATGTATAATTTTTATAAAGCACTACTTGCAACGCAGCACTGTACGTAACAAAAAGACAACAGTCATATAAGGGAGGGGGGCAAATACTGAAATAGTTCTGTATATAAATTTTAAATTATATAAATATAATAAACTATTAATATGCTAGAGCCTTGGCACAAGAGGAAAGGAGGTCCCTGCCCTTAGAGCTTACAATCAAGTTAGGAGGGTAACATACAGATACAAAGGAAAGGTAAGTGTGTGAGTGAGGCTTATGCAGTGCAATAAAACAATCATGTGCTGGTTACCAGAATAGGTAGTATGTAAGGCTAGACTTAAACCTGCTAATTGAGGTTTCTTGACTTAGTGAGAGGGAATAAAATTCTAGACGGAGAGCCAGAAGAAGAGAGGTTTAAGATGAGAGAATGCTTTGCTAGTGGGGGCTCTGTACAGGAGATGGTTCTGATGATCGAAGGGTGCGGGCTGGAACATATATATTTCCACTAGAGAGGAAATATAAGGAGGTGCTGCAGAGCAAAGGGATTTAAATGTTAGGAGAAGGATTTTGTATACAGCGCTTTAATGGAGCCAGGTTGTGACCAGTACAGAGGAGCTTTGGGATCCTGTTTATTTGAGAGAAACATAAAAAAACAAAAATATGCATAGCAGAGTTTAGTATGGATTGAAGGGGAGAGAAGTGAGAAGCATGAAGACCAGTAAGTAGTAAGTTACAATAGTCCAGACTCGATAGGATGGTTGCATGCATAAGCATAGCAGTAGAAAGGAACCTGCAGATTTAGCACAAGGGTGGACAAGTATATTTGTGATTATCTAATATAAGTAATACTTGAAGCCAAAAGAGCTAATGACATCTCCCAAGGAAATAGTGTAGCGGAAGAACAAATCCCTGCGGCACCCTCACACTAAGAGGAACCGGAGAAGAGGTGTTTTATCAAAGATACGGTCAGTTCGGTTTAGAGAGAGAAAAAAACCATGATACCACTTCATTCCAAATGCCCATGGAATGATGTATCTGCATTAGGAGGGAATTCAACTGTGTTTGAAAGCAGAGGAGAAGCCAAGAAGGATAAGAATAGAAAAGTGACTATTGGCCTTGGCAACCAAGATCATTCACAACCTTACACAGCCATCTTAGTGAATGTGCAGGACGGAATCCAGATTTCAAGGATTCAATAGGTTAGGATCATGAAGATTGTTAGTGATATGGGAGAAAATTAGAGAGAGAGACTGGGCAGTAGTAAGCTAAAAGAGGGTACACCAAGGGCTTTTTTAAGTATGGGTTAAACACGGGCATGCTTAAAGATGAAGGGAAAATTCCAGGTGTAAGGGGGCATTGAATATGTGGGTGAGTATAGGGGGTAAGCACATGATTCTGGTGAATCAGTAATGCAGATGTAATGAGATCAAGAGGACAGGTTGTGAGCGGACAGGACAGAAGCAGACGAGATACTTCAGGATGGGTCACAGGATTAAAGATAAAAAATAGCAGAGGGAGCAAGGACAATATAGTTATCCCTCAGATATTTTAATATCACTGTTTTACGTTAAAGGGACAGTTCAGTTGGAAATTATCAATATTTGTTTCTTAGTTTGTGTAATGCCTTCGTAGTTATTCTACATATTCTCTCCCATTTTGAAAAATCAGTTGATTTCATACCCTTTGCTGTTCCCTGCTGTTGACATTTCAGGTTCTAACTGTCCCTCTTCTTTCCAGGAGGCATCACATCCTTGGAATGTTCCTAACAGTAATTTCTAGTGATTGGCTGTTGGATGGGTCAAAGATGCTCAGATCTCTACTAAGCACTAAATTAACCCAGGCGCTGATCAAGACGGTCTCTACTAGGGGTCCTGCAAACGAAGTCATATTTCGGTATCATTTATTTATACACAGACAAAATGTTGAATTGGCAGATTAACGTCATTGGGATGAAAAATAACTGCTCTTTTTTCTGAAAAGCATATGTAGTTGCACTGAACTTCCCCGTTAAGGTTTAAAGGGGGGAACTGTGTTCTCCAAACAAGTTAGGGCTAAATAAAAGTATCAGCCTTGCCTTAAATACGAACCTTGATCACATTTCTGTTGTTTTGCTGAAAACGTTCAGCAATATAACTCCATGTCACTTACTGCATTACAAGATTAGTCCTGTGGCAGATCTTTTACTAGCAGGGGGTGCCATCTTCTTTTTTATATTATTTTTTCCTATGAGAGATATAGCCTCCTCCCAGAAAACCACTGTGGATGAATCACTTATAGGGGCCCCATCATAGTTTTGCTGGGGGCCCAGTCATTCCTAGTTATGCAAATAATATAATCAAATAGCAGAAATAAAAGCAAAATTTATTAAATAATACAGGAATGTTCCCAATAAAAATGCACAGCAAGAATATAAATAATCACACACACTACTCTTAGTATATAGAATATGTCAAGTCCACAACAATGAGATACCGGTATATATCTACCTGTCCTGAAGGCTTGTTATCACCAGCACAGACAAGAACACCAAAACCTCCACAACCCCGCAATGCTACGGTTAACCCAAAGGACGGACTCCTCTTCGCACAAACAAACGGATCAGGTATCTCAAGCTTTAATTAGGGAACCTCGCCTCGCAGCTCACCCCCCCCCCCCAAACGGACTCGCAACGGCCAAGTTCTCACTGCACCGGAGCACTCAATTCCTAGTTATGCCACTGCATTGCATTTTTTCCTATAGACAAAAGCAGATTATACTGAGAAGTTATTCCTTAGATGTTTGTGCAGGCACTTTTCTTTTTTTCCCAAAAGGAGGAAATGTACTAAAAAAGATGCATACAACAGCATAACATGTTCATCAACACGTACTCCCATATGTGTATGTGGTTCTGTGTATGGGTGCTCAGTCTGGCAAAAGTACATTCATCCGGGCTTGTTTCCCGATTCATCAGGCCCAACCATTGAAACAGACAGACATAGTGGCTAAGAGGTGTTCTAGGAAGCCCAGAGTAAGGTGTCAAACAGCATTGTACATGGCAGACAGTTGGCAAAGGAACGTGACTGGTTCAAGAGGTGTTAGGGAGGCTATTTATGTGAAAATAAAGAAACCAAGCCTAAATAGAGGTGGAGGGGTTCGACACCAACTGTCTGCCATGTACAATGCTGTTTTGACACCTTACTCTGGGCATCCTAGAACACCTCTTAGTCACTATCCAATTACACCCTTACACTTGGCTGTGATATGCTATTGATTAATGCTGATTTTCCAGGGTACATAATTGCCACAGATTCTTGTACAAGTCATTCTGAATTGAGAAAGCCAGTCGGATGACTAGCGAAACGTCTTCAAGAACTAAACTTCAAGTCCAGTTGATCTAATTGATACACAGATGTACCTAGCTTTAGTCTTTGCATAGATTGGAAAACTCAAGCAAGATAAATATATTGCATGCAAAAGAGAGGCTACAGGAAATTAGATTGCTAACTTTAAATAGCCCCCTCCATGTTTGAATGGTACCCTAGCTTTTTGTCACTAATGTCTAAAATATGGCCCTATAATTAAACAAAAACAGAAATTTTAATTAACTCAAACATATTAAATTGTTTATAGGTATAACATATATGTACATTCAAAGTAATTCTGAAGACTAGTAGAGCTCTGTAGTTCAGAAACGTCTAAAGGAGATCTAAATATATTAAACATTACCAGCCCATTCACAAACGTTGCAGACGCTTGCATTAGGAGTTAAAGAAATGCTAACTGATCATGAAATTAGATAGTAATTTCAGCTGCTAAGTAAGAAAATTATGAAGTAACATTGATTAGTTTTTTCAACATAAGCTAGGTATAATACTTAGGTAAACATTTCCCAGCATTGCATTTAGTGAGCATTGTCAGACCCCATGAACAGGGAGGAGCAGAAGGCATGTGATGTCACTCAGGATTCTGAAAGCATAGTGTAACACTTCTACAGGCTGTGGTCATAAAATGTGATCCAGCCTGTTGCCCTTTATTTCCATTAATTTTATCTCTGCAAAGAAAGCTGCTTGACATATTATTAGATGTATTTAAAAAAAAATAAAAACACCACCATCCCAACCCCACTTTCACAATACTTACCTTCTCTCCAGCACTCTTGAGAGAAGGATCTTCCTTAATGTACACCACTCCCACACTGCTCTCTGACAACTACTTTACAGTTTTGTGAGCTTGTACAGCCATAAAGCAGACGTCATAGCCTTGACTAACAGCTGTAAATCGGAAAGTAAGATTCCTTCTCTGAGGAATGGAGGAGTGAGTATTGCTTAAATTTGTGTTGGGGCAGGCTATTATTAATTATATTTTTGTGTGTTTTGTGATATGTTATTATAAAAAAATGTAATAAAGGCTATTTGTAGAAAGATGCACAAACAAATTAACTGTTTAATGGAAATCTAAACTGAATATTGTTATTTTTTTTAATTGCCCATTACTGGTAACTATTATTCTGTCCAACCACTACTGTGTAGTTTATTTGTTGATCTGTTCAGTTTCTTTAGATATGGAATCGGAAGCATCTTACGTAGGGTGCATAGGGGTGATAGATTGTGTGAAATGCATTGTGGGAAATTCCTCTCCAGGTGCTGGCTCATAATGATCACTGAACAGGCTTGGCCTTTAAAAAGAGTTGTGTCTGATAAAGGTAGCGCCGGTTATGAGTCGGAAGTCAGTCTGTAACCATGCATACCTTAGAATTGCTACTTACATGTATTCATTTTTAGATAAAAATGAGGCAATGACATTTTTTTTAAACTTTACATACCCTTTAGATTTACCATGTTGCCACTGTTTGGAATTTTGATTTCAGAAGGACAAGAGGTAAAAAAAAAAAAGGGCCAAATTGTTTTTACATACTTTCAGATTGAGAATGCCACTAATTGGAGACTATTGCATAAAACACATTGCCATTCTTTCATTAGTTTAACATTTGAGAGGCCATAGACAGATACTTTTTTTGGTCTGTATGACTTCAGCATCTAAATGCGAATCCATTTGATGAAATAGCCATTAACTGGTGTTATACTGATGATGTAAAATGCAGTCATTGAACCTGGTTTGTTTCAGACTGCAGGTTTTCAAAAATCTGTGAATAAAAGAGAAAGATCAGTGCAAATACATATACTTTAAGAAAAAAAGAACAGTATTTTCCACCCTAATGACCTAACCTGCCCTTCAGCATTTTGTCTGTGTAATAAATGCTTCTAATAGTGACTTCCTTTTTGCAGGACCCTAAATGGAGTCTGTTATGGTCTTGCCCTTGACCAGCGCCTGGCTTGATTCAGGTGCTCAGTACACATATGACATGTTTGACCCATACAACAGCCAACCTGTAGAAATTAGTTTTAGGAACATTCCAAGGAAGTGGTGAATCCAGGGAAGAAGGACTGTTACAGAACCTACAGAAGTGGCAGCTCACTAATGTCAATAGCAGGGGGTATACATTCAACTGTTTATTATAAAATGGAAAAAAATATGTAAATAACCAGGTATGTATAATATAAAGAAAGCATTAAAAATGATATCTTCCACTAAAGTTTTCCTTGATTGAAATTTTCAGAATATCAAAATGAAAATCGTGTTTGAAATGCGAAAATCATGTTCAAAAATACTGATCACGGTTAAAAAAATCCGATTCTTGTCATTCTGAATTGAGAAAGCCGTCGGATGACTAGCGAAACGTCTTCAAGAACTAAACTTCCAATCCAGTTGATCTAATTGAATACAAAGTAACCATGACCTGATGAGGAGAACCTTCACAAGCCAATTCTATTGGGTGTGAAACAGATTTTCACTCGCCAGTTTCGTTCACCTCTAATCATCATACCATACTACAATTTTTTCTCTTGCTGAATTAAGAGTAATAATAAGTCTTTTTTAGTACAATACATAGAATGTTAATTTGGAAGAATGCAGCTCCATGTCTGTTACTTAATAGCTATAAATCTTTCCAGAAATTCCTATTATGTAATGCTCACATCAGGGGCCGCTTAAAATGTGATTATCTCTCTTGTTATTTCATTTTAAACAAACTAGGGAGGGAGTTTAAATGTAAAGGCCCAGAGCTGCACCCACATTTGGAAAATATAACACACAGTACTTAAAGATAAAGCTTTTGTTGTTAATTACTTTTGGTGGCTTTAAAAGTTTTCCTTTCCAACTGAGCAAACCATCTTAATTTGCTTTCTTCTTGGTCATGTTATATGAGTTTTTGTATACTATCTTGGAGCCTGTCATAATGGTCCACCAAAACATTGAGACATCAAGCTCAAAACGACTAGTCTAATAGACAAAGATACTTTATAGAGTGAAGGCAGTGCTAAAAGGATTTAATATGTCAAAAGTCAGAAATGTTCATTAGACTAGGAAAAAACCTCTGTTAACTTAAATCTGTTTTCAATATTTTCTCAGAGAAGCTACAGTAGAAAGCAGTGACTAAAAGCAAATGTATATCTGGCAATGCTTGAGCCTTGGAACTGTGGTTTGACTTTTACCTTATTATGTCCATGTTAATGCCTGCAGCGGTCTGGAATCAAAGTAACCCAGCAAGTTGTAAGGGCCTCTGATGTGGCAAGCGTTTGTTGTCTGATGGGGTTACTTGAGAAAAAAAGATTATTGTGACAGTGTGTTTTTTAAACTTTTCTCAGTTGCCACCCACATCACTCTTTTTCTATGAAAGTAATTGTTTGCATATGAATGTTTTCTTTTCTTCAAAATAACTTTTTGAAATCAAAGTGACACAGATCAGTGATCATTTATTTATTTAGGGGTTCTAATTCTCCCGCCCCTTGTTCTTTGGTCTGGTGAATTAGCAATATATTCATAGTGTATAGATTTTAAGATAAGCAAGGGACCTATGATTACATTAATTTCAATACATTTTTATTATGCACTTTTTTATCTTTCATATTTAAATTAATTTAAACTTTTTACCTAAAATATTTAGAAAATATCCAAAATTCAAATTGTAAAATGAGAAAAAGAAAGGCTTATTTATTTTCAAATACCCCAAACTGCTTGTGTATTATGTGATGCCTTGATAGGGAAATCAGTATTTAGTAAAAGTAAGTACATGTTTATATGGTCCTGGACATTGTCACCTTAAATTAGTGAAGGGTAAGCAATACTGTCAATATAATACCTCAAAACAATATTGTTGATCCATGTTTTAAAGGATACTATTGTGTGTATAAAGTTTTTTTTTAAACACAGTTAAAATAAAAAAATACTTGGGACACAGATATAGGACTGGCAATTCCTACCTCTCAATATTGTTTCAGTGAGAAGCACCAGCACAAAGAAAAAACAATTGTGACAGTCTTCCTCCTGGCTTCAGCTCTATCTCTAATAAAGGATTAGTCCAGGACTAACCTGGCAAATGAACTTCATGCTGTAGCTCTTCAACAAAACTATATTGTTAGGTGGGAATACAATCCTACCTCCTGCCCCACGTACCATTTTTAAAAGTTAAATTTTAGAGTATAGTTATCCTTTAAAAAGGAGCCTTTTAATCATCTGTGTCATTTGGTTTGGTTTGGTTTGCATAGTAATTAACACATTAAAGTTGTTCCTTGTTGTGGAAGATACCATAGAGCATTCTTGTGTAATACCAAGATAGGATTCCCAGCTCATACATTTAAAGTGATACTAAACCAGCAATTACATGTTGCTTGCATCTCTGCATCTACTATTCCCAGGATGGTGAGATTGCTTAGTCCACACCCCTGTGAATAACCGAACACCTGGGTTTCAGAGTTAAACTTACCTACTGCACTCGATTTGTGGATTTTCAACAGCTGATCGGTCTGATGTCCCGATCAAGCTCCTAACGTTATAATGGGTAGTGCACAAAAGATAGGAGCTGGTCAGCACAGTGAGCCATCTCTGTTGAAAATTCTTAACTGTAGTGTGGTAAGTTTAACACCAGAACCCAGGTGGGAATAAGCAATCTTGCCTCCATGAAAAATATAAATGCCGATGCGAGCTATATGAAATTGCCGGTTTAGTCTCCCTTTAAACCTGAACACATATATAACCCTATTCTCCAACATTCATCTTTAAATAGGTACACTATTGAGTTGGCTTCTACAGATGCATTGTGCTAAGATCAGATTCACTTCATTATCTCCACTCTGCGGCTCTGCACCATGTGTTTCTTTAAAGGGCACGTGCCCCCCAAACATATAAAATGTAGTGTTAAAAAATCCATACCTTTCTCCTCTGCCCAATGGTTCCTCTGCTGTCTTGTTCAAAGTCCAGGAAAATGAAGAGTAGGCGCCTGTCTGCCTGTGAAAAGGTTTCTGCCTTTGTACTCAGCCATGCGCTGTGAAGCCCTTTCCCCCCCCTCCCTCCATCCAGATCCATCATGCTGTATGTTTGCTTTGGCATCAAATCCTTTTTCTGTAGTGTAGCTTTCCCCTTCCCAGCTCTAATTAAATGGTTGTTTTTTAAAATAAAGCCTGCAGAAACTTTCTTACGAGACCGGTTGCCTTTGGCTAAATCAAAAGCCGGCAGCCGCATCTGTGATTAGCTGACTTTCAGCCAATCACGGACTTGGCTACCGAACAAGCTTCTAATGCAACGGAAGTTGCACTGGAGGCTGAAGCAGAGGAAACTCGGTAAGTAAGTTTCTGGGGACTTTTAAAAAAACAAAAAAAAACAACCATGCTGTTTTTGTTGGGAGGGGGAAGCTACACTACTGCAAATCTTTATTTTAAGGTGGACACACCCTTATAGCTACATTTACACAGGCCTTTATTCTGAGAAGTCCATATGTTTGCATTTAGTATTTCACTATTGGCAACCAGATCAAAAACTTTAACACAACAGTGACTTGCGTCAGTGTGAAAGTAGACTTAGTGTACCTATTAAATGGTTAATATTGGAGGGTTACTATCATGTTTAAATGCTGGTCAGTATTTTTATGAAACATGATGCAGGCTGCATCAGCCTTGTGGCATTCAGCTTTTATACATGTTCAGTTTTAAAGGGAAGAAGTGACAATTGCATATTTTTATACCCTTCATCTTCCCCTATTATAAGGCGCACTTAGAGAAATATGATGCAAAGCTCTCAGGTTGGGTACTGGGGGTTGTTGGAAGTTATTTTTATATGATCTGGTAAACAAGGAAAAGCCTGCAATTTCTCTGCAATGTGGTGCAAAGTTAGTTGAACGTATAACTTCTGATTAGCTGACAGTTAGACCATGTTTAAGTGAAGTTGACAATAATTATACAAGTCACTAGTAGAACTTCTCCCTCTGGACTGCTCTGCTTACCAGCCACTATACAAATACAGCAATAAAATGAGGTATGCTTTAAAATGTTTTGAATATCATAACAGTCCATATGCACACTAGTCCCCAGGTGGGTGCAGAGAGTCCAATTCCCCACTTCAAAGGGACCAAGGCAATCAAATAGGTACAAGGTGGACTGCACTCCAAAACAGAACGTTTATTTAATGCCAAACATCAAACGCAAATACGACGTTTCGGAGGGTAACACCCTGGAACCTCGTTTTACCCTCGAAACGCCGTATTGCTGTTTGATGTTTGGCTTTAAATAAACGTTCTGTTTTGGAGTGCAGTCCACCTTGTACCTATTTAAATGTTTTGCTCCATCTGGTTTCCCTTTTTTATACCACAATGTATCAGTAAACACTATTTTTTAACTTTGTAGCTTCCCTCATTTTACTTACTGTATTTGTAAACAGATTAGTACAGTATATCCAGATTCATCTAATAATGGGCAATTCACTGTTATTATTTTAGGTGTTAAATTCTAGACTGAAGTTCCCCTTTAAAGTAGAAGTAGACCTAATTATTTTTAGGAAACAGCAAGGAAACGAGGGTCGCACTCCAAAGTAGATTAACTTCAATTTATTGTAAACCACCTATATCACACACACGTTTCGGGGGAAACATGCCCCCTTCCTCAGGTGATCATATTAATAGATATAGTGATCATATCATAGATAATTATTTTTACCCTTAAGTAAAAACTTTCCTCAGGACACCCATGTGTACTAAGAAGCTACTTCAATTTTTATGTACATAAAGAAGTTAATTCTGTAACTAAGAAGACTTCCATGTTGTTTCCAGTAAATTTCACAATCTATATAGTCTGCAAACAGCCTTGTTAGCATGTGTACCTTTGGCCACATCTCCTTACCCCGATATTCTCTATTCACAAAGCATTTTCCATATATAGATGTCTCCATACCAATGTGAAAGCCTGATTAGGTTTTTAAAGCCGCTGTACTTTTTTTGCCAGCCAGCATTAATGGTTCAAAAAAAAAAAAACAAAAAACCCGCCTACCACGGAGCAGACCTCTGGGGGCTGGGAGCCAAGGGGGCCCTATCTTCTATTTTTTTTATGACAGCTATAGACCTCCTAGTAAAACCTGTAGATAAAGCAAAGATAGTGAACCATTATAGTTTGCTGGGGGCCCAGTATTTCCTAGTTACACCACTTCCTACCAGAATACTAGAACACTTTTTTGCTTTCTAGCAAAAGATAAACAAGGAGATTCAATAAAAGTTCTTATTGTTAAAAGTGGTGCTAATTTTGCTCTAACCAATTAGATTTAGACTGGGTACACACTGTAAGATTTTCTGGCTGCCCAGTGCCATGTATCTGTTGGTTGGGTCGGAAATATCTGATGGTGTGCGGCGGTTGGCCAATACCAAGCTCAGTCGGGACTGTTGATAAATCACAGGCAATCATGCGGTTCCTATGAGACCACTCGATCGGTCATGCGCACTGTTGGTCATTTGTCCACCGATCGCTCACTAGCAGCGAATGCACGGTCTGGAAAAAAACTCGCCTGGTTTGTACCCAGCCTTAGCTTTCATGGTTAAATAAGGTTTGATTGGTTGGGACAAAATTATCACCATTTTTAATGATCAGAACTTTTATTGAATCTCCCTAAAATTTTTAAATGTACCGTTTTCTGTGTGATAGCTCTGGCGGTATGGTAGACTAATCCCTACTTTAAGAAAGATAGAATCCATGATGTTACAGGTTCAAATCCTCAGACTTATTTATAAATTTTTTCTGTCATTCTTGCTTGATTGGATGTAAACCACAAATATTTCTTATCTTTTTTATATGAAATGCAAAGGAATGTGTAGATTGGGGGGTGGGTGGTGGATATATTTAAAGAACTGTCTGTTATACCCTGTACACTTAAACTCCCAGCAACACAAAGAAATATATATTTATGGGATCTACCCCGTAGTGCTCATAAATCTTCTGACACCCTACCAGCAAAGGGAGAGGCGGCAGCTTGTTGCATCTTGAATTTGATCTATTGGGACAATATTTCCAATACTTAAAAATTAAACCTACTGAGGATGTAGGCCCCTCCGTTGTATCTTTAAATTAAACCTTGGACCATATCCCTTGGTAAAATTGGTGAGAAGATATTAGCTGAAAATGTTAAGCAATAACTTCCGAACACTTCTTGTCAGTGCGGGTACTTCCTGTGTTTCCCAGCATTAAAGGGTCACTAAACTGTAAAATTTAACCCCTTTCAAATGAATGTGTATTCATAAAAATGTAGGAGCACTTTCTTCTTCTCTATCTCCTATTGCTACAAAAATGATGTGTAAAAAGAGGTGTCTCCCTTGGTAAAAATCTGTGTAAAAGAGGTGTCCCCCTTCAGCTCCTCCACTACCCCCCTTTGTAACCCAGAATATTTGTTGCCAAAGGATTCTTGCAAAAATCATTCTGAATTGAGAAAGTCAGTCATATAACTAGTGAAATGTCTTTAAGGACAACTAAAGCCACAAAACAACACTGAACCAGAGGCAGAACACCTTGATATAAAACCAGTAATCTGTGACTTACCGCTCATTTTGATGCAGGCACTGGGAAATTTATCTAAATAACATATGGTTGGTGCTTTATTTCACAGCAGGGACGTTTTTAGGCATAGGCCACCTAGGCAAAGAACTAGGGTGCATATGTTGATCCAGGGCCCTATTTTTCTCCCTAGCATCTCCCTGTCGGCTTTTACTTGCTGTGTTAGATCTGCTCTCCTGTTCAGCTGTAATCTGCAACATTGTTCTAGTACAGAGCCTGAATGCCACACACTCTACATAGCAACAAATGTTGCAATTTGCAAATGAACTGTAGGTGAAGGAAGGAGGGGGGAGGATGAGCTCAGCTAATAGCACTGAGGAGAACAGTTCTAAAATGCCAGGATGCAGACTTATATAACAGTGGCCCTTGTGATTAGCAGCCATGAGATCCCTATCCCTGCCTCTTTCTTCCTTCAACCCAACTCTCCAATTAAACTTATAGTAGGTGAGGAGTGAGCAATTCAATGGGGAGACATGGAAACAGTTACTACTGCATATCATGTCAATACTGGCAGCTGTAAGGGTTAAAGGTAATACTCTGCTGGCACTGAAAGTATTAATAGGAAAGTCGTTGGCATTGAATGGTTCATGGTAATACTCTTCTGGCACTGAAAGTGTTAATGGCAATACTATGGGGAAGTCTGCTAGCACTGAAGGGTTAATAGCAATTCTCTGAAGGTGCTGGCATTGAAAGTATTAATAGTAAGTCTGCTGGCAATAAAGGGTTAATGGTAATGTTCTGCTTCCACTGTAATTATTAAGCCAATATTCTTGGAAAACACTGAAAGAGTAAATATCTTGATCTCACCAAATTTCCCTGTTCTGCCCTACGCGAAACAATTCTGGGGAGAAAACTGGTGCCACTACCGCACATCCACTGAAACCTATCCTGTCCTTCCAATCAGTATTTAATTTGTGCCAGTGTCACGCATTCATACAAAAGTATGTATACACCCCGCCTCACCTGTACAGAGTGTCCCTCTTATAACTAGTAAGCGGTTCCACATATAAAGAACAGTCACATAGACGGTGTCAGAAGCAGAAGGAGGAAACCCAGCTGTAGTTTGACAGGCCAAGTTTTTTTGTTTTTTTTTTGGGGGTGGGAGGGCGTCTAGGGCACTAATGCCTAGAAACGGCCTGCTTTACAGCATTCTAGTTCACACAGTTTGGCAGAAACTTATTACAGTTGGTCACACCATTAATAATCTCTAGCCAATCCTTTTACAGGACAGATAAAGCAAGAAAGCATGTGACTGGGTCAGGAGGTGTGGTCTGACACTGCATACACACAGATACTTCATCAGTTCTTATCAGGCTTACATTTACTTTAATACAATTTACTATGGTACTATGGTGGTATTTTATAGCTTATCCTGTTTTTGGGGGGTTTTTTCAGATTCTGGGTGTAAAAATTGGGTTTAGTTCTCCTTTTAGAACTAAACATAATATACCATTACCTAGATGAATGAGAACCTTCGCAAACAAGCCACAATGTACCTAAAACCTAGATCACACATGTGCACAAGGAATTTCCATCCGGCCAACAATTGTGTGTGGGGCTACCAGGAAAACTATGATGGGGCCCCTTTCCTTGCTTCATCCGCAGGGGTTTTGTGGGAAGAGGTTGTATCTATTATAGGGAAATGAGGAAGATGGGCCCCCCTGCGGTTGCAGGTTTGCTCCTCCCTGGTAGTTATGCCCTGGTGTGGCTGCTCAGTTGTGTGTCATTTGTTGACGCTAGTGTATGTGCACTGGCACATGTGTACTTAGCTTTAGTTTGTAAGCACTTAAGGGCAGGCCTACATTCATTTAATTAACTAATTGGTGCATGCCAGAGTCCTCCAGGAGAACAGGGAAGAGGAAGGTACATTTTTACACCAAGGAAGGCTCCTATTTTTCCTTCTCCTGGATTTTGAAGAGGAACTAAAGGACAACCGTATGGAGACAGAGGAGAAAGGTAAGGATTTTTTTAACATTACACAGTGGGGCCAGCAGTGGGTTAAATTTTAGTTTTGGGGGTGGACATGCCCTTTAAGCTTTAAATTGTTCAGCCTCAAAACATGCTAGGGTTTATAAAAAAAAAAAACAAAAACTTAAGTCTTACCTTTAGTCACAGATTACATATTTTTCAGTCATTTCGCAGGGCCTGCACTGATTTAACACAAAACCCTGCAATAAGCACACCTTACCATATTCCACTTCCAATGTAGTAGCCTTTGAAGCCAAATTCAAAATGTATAGTTAAAATTTCATTTCACTTTGTCTCCCTGCATGACACATGGAGCATCCCCGTTCACAACTTGTGTATTCTGTAAGGATAGAAACAGTTTTCAAATCCAAACACTCCTACCTAAGCAATTAGCAATCATGTTGATATTTCTAAATATTGCCTGTGCATCTGTATTAGAAACTGGCAAATATTGTTTTTGCATTTTTTTTTAATCTACTGTTTTAATTTTAGCACAAGCCAACCCTACTGCTGTGTGGATTTATATTCTCTGCGATGGGGGACATGGTGAAATCAATTCAGTTTAAAACGCCTATTTATGACCTGCATTGCAACAAAAGGTACAAATTCAGAACACTATCAGTAATGTAGAAGCTGATAACTCATTATGTAATCATACAATTATCCCAACAGGTTTTTATTATGTTGAAGCATGCAGCAGGGCTACCAGTCCTTTTCTGCTTTACTGCTAATTATTAGTTTGATCATGTAATCAATATGATGCATACCTTTTGAATAATAAGTGGAAAACCATTTAGATATCACTAAATTAAATATTTTTTAGTTTATAAATACTTAATTGCATCTTTTCATTATGACATTATGCTGTCACTCATGTTTGTTGAACATATGGTAATTTTGGCATATTGTTCCCAAGATGCATGGAATATTTCTCTTTGGTTGTATTGTGATTAGCCTACAGGTGCTTAAGCTTGCACTACATGGATCATTATTTTTTGTAAAATTCGATTTCTTTGATTGATTTGTCAAAAATCAGTAGATTCCTTCTATCTTGTCGGATCTCTAAACTGGTGATTTCTGGCAGTTTTTCCAACAAACTTCTGCATATATAGTGCTACAATAACAACTAGGAGGAAAACAACCTTGTAAATATAGTACAAAGAGGGAGGTGGATGCCAGATGCCAGGTATGATTAAAAACAAAATCTTTATTAAATCATATTAAAAACAATTCCATTCAGACCCCTAAAAAAATTCCACTGTGGCTCCCCCACCCCTATCAGCTCCAGATCGTACATGAAATAGGTAAGAAGCAGTGATACAAATGTACATAAATAATAATAATTCTGGAAGGGTGAAACCCTATATAAATATAGTCCAAGTCTTAGTCCAAAATACGAGGGCTGGATGGCTTTAGTATTAGTTGACTCAATATCCAATATCAGCCATGGCTGATGCACCAAATAAGTATATAAATAGCTCGAATAACTGAATGCCACAAGTGGCAGACACAGATGGATAAGGGGCTCACATGTTTCTCAATAATATTTTAGTCGGTGGAGCTGTGGACGAAATTCCAAAACCTTGATTTTTTTTTTGATCTCTTAAAAGGGTATGTTCACTCCCTACAAAAGCTTTTACATTTGGTCTAAGGACCCCTGACAAACTCTGTTTATGCAAAATCTTTCTCATGGCGCTCTTGAGTGCGGCAAGGGACCGAAGGAGTTCAAGGTACGATACCTGGTTTAGGAGTCATTAAGGAATTTTTGCCCCATCCAGCATCTTTCTCTGGATCCATTGCTAGAGAGGGTTTCATGAGTAAGCCAAATAGTTTTTACTAGATAAAGACATATGTCTTTATTCTTCAATACTTTGTAACTACTGTTGTATTATACCGATTGATTTAAATTTTTTGGTGTCTTATTACTTAACTCCACTCACCAGAAAAGTAGCCTTCTTTTCCTTTACTGTAAAACATAAATATAGTAATTTGAAATTATTAGTGATTTATTGCACTTGTCATTTTGACAGAGTTCTCCCAAGTTTAAATGTATATTTATTTGCTTTGGTAGGATTGTCTCGCCTGCTTTCCTCAGGCAGAAATCTGACTTTGATTTTATAACATATGGTCAACAAGAAAAATACATTTTCTCGTTTGTGCTTGTTTCTGAGGTCTGTTTGTACAGTACTGTAAACATGCAACTCAAGAGCATGAAATTTGATAATGAGAGCAAAGCTGAGAAAGAAACCTCATCATTTCTTTCATATGAAGATTCTTTTTTCCAGAACCAAAATATCCCTGATTTCATTTAAATGTTTGCCAAGCTTGATACAGTCTATTTGAGCATTTTTTTTGCTGTGGTAAAAGTGTTTAGCTATTTTTGAAACCATAGCCTACATACAGCTTTCTAGCCTCCAAAATGAAGTCATATTACTCATTTTTGTAATCTTAAGTCAGCAGACTTGTTAAACTGTAAAAATCAAAATCAGTGTTGCAGTAAAAGGGCTTTAAATATTGCCAAAGCATATGGGCCTGTTTCAAAGGTAAGAGCACTGCTAAGCCTATTTTTATTTGAGACTTTTATTGTCATAATGTAGTTTATAAACCATATGGTTTTACAGTGCCCTGGAAAAGTATTCACCACGGCATTTTTTTCAGTTTTGTTGCCTCACAACTTAAAAATTGTGAAAAAAAAAAAAAAAGTTGTTAGAAAGTTTGCACGTTTCATTTACAGAATATGCCTACACATTGAAGATACATATTTTTTTTGAAGCAAACAACAAATGGGACAAAGCACAATAATAATACAATAATGGGAAAAGTCTGGATAGAGAGTCCGATGGGTCCGATATACCCCCAACCATAAGCTTTACGTGGCTTAACTAATGCTTGTAGGTCCAGGTGTGTAAACCTTTGGCCTTTTCACTGTTGTGCTCACGTCTACCGTCGGGCTACGTGAGTATCCTAGTCATTCTGTGTAGAGGGTGCACACCCATGTGCAGGTCCATGCATTCTCGGTACCACTAATCCAATATTCAAACAAAAGGCAGCACTTCCGGTTAGCGTAACAAACGTTTTTGAAGTGAATTCATTGTTAAGCATACAGAATATGTCATCCAAGGCATTTCGGTACCGCTCCTTTTATAATATATATATATATATATATATATATATATATATTATATATATATATAAATATATTCACAATCATTGCACTCCATCCTATAGGTATACGCCTGGTGCTGTCCCAATTGCATCAAAACATCCACAGAAAAGATAGACGCACTCACAGGTCTTGAAAAAAATCCAATAAGTGTTTTCCTCAACATGTTTCGACCTCCAAGGCCGTCATCAGGACTAAAATATGCACAAAACCATCGTTAAATAGCCACCCAAGTGACCCACCCACCAATAGACCCTAACTCTTATGTATAAACACATATCCTATTAGAAACTACACAAGTTATTGAGTATCATAAAACCACGTGATAAAAATTCGTGATAAAAATACATATATCTAGTGAAAACCATAAACTAAAAACATCTATACCCTCAAAATAGTATAAAAAGACTGTACCTGATCATAAAAACGGAGGCCATATACGGAGCACAGTATCCAGGGCATCTCTCCCTTCCGGGTACGTCAACAGGCCGACAACATCCGTCCTGGGCGGGTCACAAGGACAGAGCCCACGTAGGGATCTCCATAGCAACAAAAAAGCAACAATGTACGTAACCCGAAGTATGGAGAATCTGGATCGCACTCACTGAATCAGTGTCAGTAACAGATAAATATAAAACATAGCAGCAGATATGAGGGATAATCATAAACTCCTAGAGACAAGCACCAAAGAACAAAGTATATATGTTATAAAAGGAATGTCTATAAAACATTACTATAAAACACTTATATAGAAAGCAGCTTAGATTGTTCATCTCATTGAGGCCATGGGGTACCATTGTTTGTAACCGTGCATCCATTTGGCCTCCGATGTAGTAAGCTCCTCGCTCTGTCCCCTTCCATAGGTGGAATGTGATCAATTAACATACATTTTAATGTTGCCAGACTGTGTCCCTTCAATTTGAAATGTCTCGCTACAGGTTGATCACACATCTTTTTATTATCCAATATCTGACTATTGAGAGCAGCTCTAATCGTACTGCGATGATTGGCGAACCTCTCGCGGAAAGGTGTAGTCGTTTTGCCCACATAAAGAAGGCCACACGGGCAGGTCAAAAAATAGATCACAAATGCACTAGTGCAAGTAAGTCTATGTCTGATTTTGATACGTTTACCGGTCCTAGGATGGGGAAAGTCTTTGCCCGTAAGCATAAATCCACAGGTTGTGCAATTGGGACATTTGTAGCACCCAAGTTTGGGGGGACCCCATGGGGTATTAATTTCCAACTTAGTGAGTACAGTAAGATCAGTCTTAACCAACATATTACGCAGGGATTTACCTCTGCGGTGGGAGAAACGTATCTTCTGTTGTTGAAAAGGCAAGGATTCCTTCGCAGTACGATTAGAGCTGCTCCCCTTCCATAGGTGGAATGTGATCAATTAACATACATTTTAATGTTGCCAGACTGTGTCCCTTCAATTTGAAATGTCTCGCTACAGGTTGATCACACATCTTTTTATTATCCAATATCTGACTATTGAGAGCAGCTCTAATCGTACTGCGATGATTGGCGAACCTCTCGCGGAAAGGTGTAGTCGTTTTGCCCACATAAAAAGGCCACACGGGCAGGTCATAAATAGGATTCCTTGCCTTTTCAACAACAGAAGATACGTTCTCCACCGCAGAGGTAAATCCCTGCGTAATATGTTGGTTAAGACTGATCTTACGGTACTCACAGTTGGAAATTAATACCCCATGATTATCCCA
>JAACNH010004614.1:0-23364 GCA_019447015.1 Hymenochirus boettgeri | reverse complement strand
TATTACAGTGTATTTACATTGGGTGTGTATTACAGTGGTAGTTATGTTGGATGTGTATTACTGTGTAGTTAGGTTGGGAGTGTATTTAGGTTTGGTGTATATTATAGTTATTTAGGTTTGGTGTGTATTACAGTACATTTAGGTTGGGTGTATATTACAGTGTATTTACATTGGGTGAGTATTACAGTGGTAGTTATGTTGGATGTGTATTACAGTGTAGTTAGGTTGGGTGTGCAGTACAGTCTATTTAGGTTGGATGTATATAACATTGTATTTAGGCTCAGTGTGTATTACTGTATAGGACCTAACTTTACATAGTTGGGTGTGGTGTGTATTACAGTGTAGTTGGGTGGGTGTGTATTACAGTGTAGTTGGGTGGGTGTGTATTACAGTGTAGTTGGGTGGGTGTGTATTACAGTGTAGTTGGGTGGGTGTGCATTACAGTGTAGTTGGGTGGGTGTGTATTACAGTGTAGTTGGGTGGGGTTTTTACGTGTATTGGGTGTGTGTGTATTACAGTGTAGTTGGGTAAGGTGTGTATTACAGAGTAGTTGGGTAAGGTGTGTATTATAGTGTAGTTGGGTGGGTGTGTATTACAGAGTAGTTGGGTGTGTGTGTATTACAGTGTAGTTGGGTAAGGTGTGTATTACAGAGTAGTTGGGTGTGTGTGTATTACAGTGTAGTTGGGTAAGGTGTTTATTACAGAGTAGTTGGGTAAGGTGTGTATTATAGTGCTTGGTGGTGGTGTATTACAGTGCAGTTGGGTGGGTGTGTATTACAGTGTAGTTGGGTGGGGTGTGTATTACAGTGTAGTTGGGTGGGTGTGTAATTGTGTATTACATAATGTTCCAGTTCCTATCTATGATGATATGGAAAGCAGTCCCAGCAATGACGGATGGGGATCAGTGTGTATTGTGTAATCCTCATTCTTCCCCCAGTTGTCTGTACTTGTAGGGGGTCCTGCCTTTCATTGATGATCTGCTGCATTGTGAAGAGATTAGTAACGGGCACAGTACTGCCCACTCCCCCGGGCACACACCTAGATAGGGATGCCCAGTTCTAGCCCCCCCTCCCCCCGCCAATCACTGGAGGACACAACCTGTAACACCCCTGCCTAACAGTGAATAGCGGAGCTCACACAATGATTTGATCGGCTGCTGAAAACCAATGTTCACACCCTGCGAGCTCGTGTCTCCCCTCCCTCCCTCTAGAATCCCCGGAGTAGCAATTAGCGTGTCCTGATCGCTCTCTCCCAACGCAGGGACATCCATTGTTCCATCGGGATCTGTGCGAGGCTTTCCCTGACTCGCCTGCTGTATACTCTGGACAGTTCCTAGCGGGCAGCCCTAATGAATGAGCCCTGGGAAATCCAAGTTGCTGGCTGCTGGTGCTATGCTAGAGGAGGGACCCCATCCACAGACATCACTAGATCTCCTTACACAGCACACAGGGATTATGGACTAAGTGTCTCCTCAAAACCACCATGGATTTATTCTAGGAATATTCTACATTGTTTTTTGCCTCAGGCCAGGTAAGGACCCCCTGATCTACCAGACCACACCTCATAGACTTGATCAGGGAATTCGGTGCTTTTCAGGAGATTTAGGAGAAACTAGGTCACATCCCTTCACAGATCTGCCTGTTCCAGTTCCCTGTACCTTGCAGTAGAATGTCT
The DNA here is from genome assembly GCA_019447015.1 of Hymenochirus boettgeri. Taxonomy (NCBI): domain Eukaryota; kingdom Metazoa; phylum Chordata; class Amphibia; order Anura; family Pipidae; genus Hymenochirus; species Hymenochirus boettgeri. The sequence goes on along the minus strand of JAACNH010004614.1, from coordinate 21,690 downwards.
GGTGTGCTACACAATCTATTGAATATAATGGGTGCACTTTCTTTCCGGCCAGGTGCTGGGTTTGGCGTGGACCCTTCCCTGCAATAGACATCCTGGAGGAGCTCCACCTGGGGGAGTCAACTACTGGGGTCCTGCAGGTTCAAGGGCTTCACAACAGGAGCAAAGCCTTTCTCTTCCAGGTAAACCACACTGAAAAGTTAAAAAAAACTGCTATTAAAAGAATGAAGCTCTGTGGATGACCTTCCATCTGCTCACTGTGTCTAGATTATTATTTAGATGTTGTTCTTGGTTTCCCTTTATTTCCATGTGAATCATATTTCAGGAACCAATGACCAGGCTATGTTTTACTTCTTGCTTCAATGAAATCATTCTCTTATTGCTGACATGTTTTAACTATTGGAAATATTCCTTTTACCTATTGGTCTTGTCTGAAGCAGTGACGGGGTGGTTTAGGGAGATTGATTGATTAATAACTGCTGTGGGGGGGATAGGTCAAGCTTTATTGTAAGGGCATCAAAGAAGTGAGCAACAATAAGATCATGGGAAAATAATTGCTTTGCTTTAATTTTTTAACTTTACAATTCAGGGACTGGTGACTTGCAGCTGAGCTGGTGAACAGATGATCTCTTTAGCTACAAGCTTTCCCCACTTAGTGTCGTGCTCTTTTGGTGCTGCTCGCTTTCCCACTGATTGATGGCCCCTTAATTAATGTACACCAGCACTGAGGCTGGCAGATGGTTGATTTGAGTCTAGGAAGCAATGAATAATAACACACGCTACCCTGATCAGCCAAGAGTTAATGCTGTTGGACTGTGTTTTAATAGAATGTTTTGTTTTTCAAGTTTGGGTTTAATGACAGTGTATGCATACAATAAGTAAAATTGCTAAATTAAATATCTTTATTTACCAGACAAGAACATCCCTCTAACTGAAGATGGCTATTTTGTAATGTAGTGTGTGTATCCAAGAGCATTGGTAAAACAACATCCTTGTTGCTCCAATTTTTGTAGGGACCTGAGTTCATTTTGGAAATTTGGTCAGCATACCTATGATCGAACCAACTTCCTAATCCTACACAGTGCAATGGTTAGGAATTTAACCTGAATGAAATAATAATTGACGCATATTAATTATTTAGTTATATAATTAAATGTACAGTAAGCAACTAAAATACAGCCCATACATTATTTCAAGGAATCCTTTATATTCCTTCCTATCAATAGCATTTCTGATTTGTAGTCAATTTGCGAAAGATTCCATGCTTCCTCACATCTATATAAAATATATTTTAGCTGCTCAAAGGATCCCAGATTGATTTTTTCTACCTATAGCTATAAAAACACACATGAAGTGTTGCTAATTATTATTACTATATGATTTAGACACAGTGTCCTAAAGCACATCCATGTCTATAGCCTATGTTGTATACAGCTGAGTTATTTTATTATTAATCAGTCTTCAGGTACATGAATTTTTTAAAAAAATTCTAGGACAGTACATGAAATAATATTTACTGCATATGACTGGTAACCCTGTTCCTATATTTTTCACTGTGACAAAATTTAGCTGCAGCATGAATGCTGTCCTGTGTGTTGGAGAATGTCATACCTATATGATGCAGAGGCTTCTCTTAAAGTAGTTGTTTTTCTCTCAGAAAGAATGAGCCTTTCAGTCTTTTGGCATCCCCTCTTCAGGGGCATTATGTTTCCCTTGATGGGGCTTGATGAAATATTTGCAGCTAAATAATCTATTGAGAACACAAGACTATGACCATCAAGGAAGCCCGAAACAGTGTTGCTGTAAAGTTTGGGAAATTTGCACCTGTACAGCTTGATAGCTAAGTGCCTAGGAGTTATGTTTTGCTATTCTAAACTTTTATTTAAGAAAGCAAACACCTTGATACTCTTTAAAACATAGGTAGTCCACTATAGATGGATTAATGATATATGGGTCAAAATAATCAAACCCCATATTGTTCTAAATATTCTGTGCATGGGGAAACTTGGCTCTGAAAAACCCTGCTCTGTCAGGATTTACATAGTTAGTAATATCGCTTACACTTGTGGTGTAACAAGGACTGTATGACAGCTCTCTCCTTCCCAGTAGCAAATGGAAATGACATATTACTAGAAGGAAACAAGACATCTTGTATAGCTGATTCAGTTCATAGGAACTTGGGATCCAGCCAGTGTACAGGACTTAATTATATTTCTGTCTCTGAAGGAAAAAATGTACTTAGGGCTGGGCCACACTAGCACAATTTCTCACATGCTTACATTTGTGCATGCAATCTGTTTGAGAATTTCAGAGAAGTGCATATCAATGTAGCCACCTTATTTTTCTTATGACCAATATAACCTACTCCCGAAAACCACTGTGGTATCACACAGATAGGGACCCCATCATAGTTTTGCTGGTTGCCCACTGATCCCTAGTTAGCCACTCGATGCCCAATGGTACAAAAAAGCAATGACTGATCAGAAATTAGGGCTAGGTCATACTTGTGTTTTTTCTATTTGCGCACACGTTTTGCACACGTGGTTGCACATGCGATCTGGTTAAACAGAAATCCATTTTTTGTGTGTAAATCAGCGTTTCCATAATGGAAAATGGCAAAATCGCATGCGACAACGCACAAAAATCACGCACACATCGATTGCGATAACACACACGATTCCATGTGCAATTCCATCGCATCACAGTGTGGCCTCAGACTTATCAACCTTTTTATAACATTGCCAATCGATTTTTAGAAAACTGATCAAGAATCATTGTGGCATACTGGCAAACTGTGGCACACACTCTGCAGCCATTAATTCCCCACTGTTCCCTGGCATTCTTCAAGATTTTACAAACTTGCCCTATCAAATTTTTTTTTTTTAGGCTACTTTGAACAAATATTGTATATAAATGCTTACATGGATTGGAACAACGGATTTTAGTCTACAGTATATCTAGTTTTTAGATGATGTCAACAGCTTAGGACCCATTTTTCCCTGACAGCATGGGCGATAAAGGAGCCATAAATTCATGCAATGTTCATACTGTAACTTATAAACCACTGACCGTAGTGTGTCAAAGATGCTCAGATTTCTAAAAAGCAGACGGTTGCCCGAGGGCTGCATCAAGAGGCAGGACAGTAACAAGACACTTTACTGTAAGTTCTCTTACTGTACACAAATCAGTACTTGTTAACATTTGTTAATACACTTTGTTAATGTTGGGTGAGCTTATTAAGGTTAATGCAAAAATACTAATTGTTGCGTTATTTCCATTTTAATAGGTAAAAGCCTCATGCATTTATTTATAAAATGGACACCTGATTATGTTTAGTATACTTCCGTTTGGCAAATACTAATGTTCTGTGGGTCAATATAAGACATTAGAATGAAAGCAAAACATCTCCACAACAGAAATACAGTAGTTTTTTTTTTTTTTTACAGTGGGGTAACATTTATTTTCATGGGTACATGAGATTTTATACAGTATATATAGGATATGTTTGTTTTAGATAAATTTTGATCCTTTTAGTCCTAACTATGCATATTTTAGTGTAGTATTAGTGATGGACTTGAATCGAACCCGAGTTCGGGCCAAACTTTATAATTTGACAAGTCGAACTATCCAAACTAGTTGGTTTTGAACTTGCAGACTTATTTTGAAATCCTTGAACATTCGAGGATCTTAAAGCGTTCGGTATACTCAAATGACTGAATGTAAGAATCCTCAGACACCGCTAAAACTCTAAATCCCATGACTGGATGTTTGGTAATCCCTGGCTCAAACCGGATTCCCTCTTGGGTCCTTAGAAAGACCACTGTGGCCCTAGGAAGGGCCCTTTGGGGCTTAAGGGGGTCCCGCAGCTCAAAACTGGAACACCTCCCTGGCACTTTTAAGTGTTCTTGTGACACTGACAAGTGACTTATGAGTTTAAGGGGTCCCGCAGCCAAAAAATGGTCCCCCGTACCCGGCACTTATAAGTTCCCTTGTGGTGATCATAGAATCAAGTAATCATATATTAAGGTATAGCTACCCACCAGTCTCTATTTTCTCTATCTGCTCCTCTATGACGTTCCAAAACATAATGATAATAAATAGAATATAGTAGTTGGAGCCTCTCAGAAAAACCGCAACCATTGCCAAAAAACAAGTGCATTTATTTTCGGACATCTGGGTCCTTTCCAAGTGTAACACATATCCAATAAACCACCTTTATTGGATACTTTATTCAAATATGATTGTTTATGTGTGATTTATATGATTGCAAGTATTGAATATTACCAATCACATTGGATTTGGTCCTTCAGCAAACCTATATAAAGAGGTGCAAAGCCTCATCGAACTCAAAAGTCATCGAAGTGAAGGGAGAAGAAAGAAGACGTCGGCACACCGGCACATTGATATCACCCACCGAGTTGTTGGCCACAGGCGAAGAAATGCCACAAGGGTTCTTCTAAAGCCAATGGGGGTCCCGCAGGACCCCCAACAAATGCACTTGTCAGTTAAGGAGGGTCCTGATTGCGAGCTGCGGGACCACTTGAGTCCCAAAGCACTTATTAGTGCACAAGGGCACATTTAAGTGCCACAACCACTTCTAAGTTCATGGAAGGGGCTACCGGTTCGATCCCCAAAAAGCACTCCTCTATGTCAGTGCCACAGGACACTTGTGCCGAAGAGATTTCCCGGTTTCAGCCGCAGGATTTTCGAGAATGATTCTCGAATTCAAGGATTACTGAAAATGGCCTGTAATAACCAAAGTAGCACTCTGGCAGTGACATGTTCCCCAGACCATTTTCCAGGACAAACACCATTTACAGTAAGTTTCCCACCGTTAGTTTATTTATTATTTATCCAAACTTTTTGAACTATTATGCCCCCATTGACTTTAACTTTGTTTCTGAACTTCAGTAGTTTTGGCCATCTTTAGTATTGATGTTTTGATTACCTCTAGGCATTGTCTGTCTAAACTATATCCAGAGTGTGACAACACATACAACTATGTATTCCATTCCTGCTGCACACAGCAGATTTTTAGTCCATAGGAATCCCCAGTTTTATAATCTGACTCGGATTTATTAATCCTCTATTTAGAATTCTACTTTCTAGCAGCCAATTGTAGGCTGGTTGCATGGATTATGAATGCTGGAAACGTCCCTAATTAATTAAATAAGATAGGGAGAGAATTAGACTTCACAGCCCCCCCCCTATTAGATCTTTTGTGAAGTGAAAAATAAACATTTTTATATTGCCTGGTGTGAGGTTTACACATTTTTAAAAGACATTTCCAGCGTTCTTTCTAAAGGGAATGTCTGCCCACCAAATTACATTTTACATTCTGATAGAGAAACCCCCATAATCTTAGATCGTTATACTCGCAATCCTAGCCAGGTAGTCTACAATAGAAATGTACAACTGGTGACATTATAACTGTTTAAATACTTACATTTATAACTGACCTTTAACTGATACCTATCAAACTGGCCACCTAAAATCTTATACTGCCACCTAGAAGAGTTAGTGTTTGGTACAGATCCATGGTAGCTCTGTGTGCTTTACGTTCCTCCTCCTGTGCCTAGCAGCTAGAAGTCACCAGGATTTAAGTTGTAGGAAGGGAACACAACGCGGTTTAGTGCCTGCAACAATTTTTTATTATTACGACATGTTTGGTGTCGCAATTAAAAAAAAAATTTGTTGTAGACACAAAGCTACATTGGGTTCCCTTCTTAAAACTTAAATCCTGGTGTACCTAGAATTGTCTGACTGCCCCTTATTTTAAATATAATTTGTCCACCAAGGTTTGACTATTGGCATTGTAATGCACCATGCTTCAAATTGAATTTGATTTTTCCCTACTTTCAGTACATTGTGGCAGCTCACAACCTTATCCAAAGATGTTTTCTAAACAGAGAGCAGTATATGAGAAATTCCACAATTAAACACAGGCATGACAACTAAAACCAGGCTGGCAAATGTTATTCATTTTGCTGTTCTTTTAGTAGATTATAGTAGCCACAATATGGAGCGCTCTTATTTTGCCATGTTTTTACCAATGTTTTAGCAGAATGCTGAAACTCTTTTCTCCACTTTTACGTAGGTCTCTCTTGATGGATTAAACTCTTATTGGTCTGTCTCTAATATTGGTGCTGACAAGTTATAAAACCATTCCTGTCTACTTCAGGATATACATTATGTGTAAGAAGAAGTATTACAGAATTGTCTCTAGTGACCGCTGCTGCAGTCGCCCTGCATGTTTGCAATACATTTTATTTTAAATGCTCTCATATTTACTTATTTAATAGTTTTTATGATCAACTGCGTCGTCAATCACAGCCAAGGGCAGAACATATAGCTGCAACACAATCCATCCTACAATGTATTTAATTCTGACTTTGTTAATAGTGTGGGATTGTTGGTGGCTTTTGTTGTTTTGTTTTTTTTCCAATATTCAGTTATATATCAGGGTGGCTGTTAGGAATAAAAGGCATTCCCAGCTGCATACGTCTTTTTGTGTGGATTCATTTTTTGTGCCTTGAGCAGCAGAGCCCCATTTATTTAGCATTTACATGTTTTTCAGGATTTATAGGGTACTCTCTTATTTTGATCCTTTACCCTTATAGCATGAACCTTGCCACTTTTTTTCTATGGATTTCATTATAAATATAGATTTTAACATTGACTAAATCCTCTATGGTCTGTGAGGGCTGGTGACTTTTTTGAGGACATTGTATTATTTCCACTTTGCTATTTCCCAAAATGCTTGCCTTGCAGTATTGCACTTACAATGTTTAACACTTTCTAAGTATACTAATGAAAATGGCTAGACACATTATAAATAAGCAAAATATTAAAACCCCATAACAGTCCTTTAACCAGAAGTTCCTATTTTGACAGTATTATAAATAGGCGCTTATAGAGGCTAATGAGAAATATGTGGATATTTTTCGCAACAGTATGTTCTACAGGGAGATGCTTATGTGTATGTTACCAGTTACCAACCTTGCACAGAAATACATAGCAACTATTACTAAGCAACAAAACTCTTTTTCTGTGTCGTTGTCAGTCCTGAATTCATAAAATCTATAGCATTCCTTTAAAAGAATCTATACAGTGCAGTAATTTAATCAGCTATGTGCTATGCTATTCCATATTCAAATAACAAAAGATTGAAGCTCTACAGGACAGCGATCTCTTTTTTTCCTCATATTTACGTTGTATTTCCTTTTTAATTGAATGTGTGTATTCGTCATTCTCCTTCTTCTATTGTAACAGTTAAACTATGATGGATTATCTTTCAACTGAAAAATAAATAATATATCCTCACTTATACTTATCTGTAAAATGTCAGATGACTGAATAACCTGTACGTATTAGTAAATAAGCAAGCCCATTAGTAGTGTAGGGTCTCCTTCATTACCTGGTCAGTGGTCAGAGATTGAATACAATGGTAAAATAGGGTTTCCCTTGTGTGTGCCTTTCATCACTGTGCATGCAGCTGCATTCAGATTGATAGTAGATTAAAAAACAAGCTATCATTAATCCCTGTTATTTACTTTACAGGAAATCTAAGCGTTTGTCTTACTAGTTGCTAATATTGCGTGCCTTCCCGTCCCCTTGTGCTGGAGGAGCAGGTATTCACTTGTACACTGGCTGGAAGGGTCACCCTCTTGGAGCATGTGAACTCTGGTTGGGGGCATCAGCACTTCTGCAGTGAAATATTACTTTGTGAAAAACAAGGCAGTGATTCTGGATGGTTGTTTTATCTTTAGTAAAGTTTTATATTTTCAGCTTTATTATCTTTAAGAGGACCAATTCCACATACCACCAAAACAACAACAACAAAAAACAATCCCCAAGAATACCATATACTGATAAGGTAACTGTCAGTGCTCCCATATTGTTTTGCTTTACAGTTTACCTTGAAACATTTCCACAGCCTTGGTCATGCCTTTTTCCTTTGGCCGCATGCTCTCTTGCATATACTGGTCTTTAACAAGATGTGTAGTAGCTGCAACCTAATGTACAGCTGTTCATATAGCTCAGGACAGGACAGTGTGAGAAACATAATTCAGTGACTAAACTAGTGGGCGTGCCTTTAAACTCGAATGCTGGAAAATAAGGCCCATGGTTAATAAACAGCCACATCACATGAGAGATGAGAACATTTTAATATGTGCAAGTTAAAGTTCTCTGTCTTCTATTTCTGTGTTGTTTTAAGGCTTTATTTGCACTTGTGTGTATATGTGGTTTGGGATATTTTTTGTTTAATATAATAGGTGGCGTGTGTATATTTGTTTCATACTGATGAAGAAAATGTAATTCTTCCAGCTGGCTCAAACATTCTCTTTTTTGTATGATTTGATTGTCTACATGTTAATTCCAATGCAGCATATATGAATTTTAATATGAATAAAATCTGTGTATAGACAGGAAGGGGGATGACAAAAACACACTTTCCACATATATAAAAAGGAAATAATTAGGGTCAGCTCCCCCTGGCTGTTAGAAGGGATCCAAAAGGATATAGAGGGCAGCCCCTGGGACCTCTTCCCATTATTCTGCTTTTTTGTACTATTGTATAATATTCTTTCTAATGGTGACAATTTTCCTTTAATGGTTCTGATAGCTTTCATAAATATCTCACTTTTAACTAATCTCATTCTGCTTTCCTTGCTGCTGTTAGATCCGATACAGACAGCTGACAATCTAATGGCATTTTATAGTAAAAGGAATCTATCACTAAATTGCCTAGACTGCTGTTTTCAGAAGCTACCAGGTATGTGATTATCTAACTAAGGTTCTTTCAGCTGTTTAGGTAAAGTGAAAACATCTTTTGAATAACCTCCTGTATCTATTTAATGCACCATTTGGTTTTAGAAGGGCCAGAATAGTTTTTCAGATAATGTCTTTTGGATTCATTGACCCCTCCCCATTATTTCCATTATTTCCCATGCTGTTCATGAAAGGGAGCTGATGAGTGGCAAAGAGTATAACCATTAATGGAAGATTGGTTCTTTAAGATGAAATTCCAAGTGTTAAAAGGGATATATTACACTGAAAAGGAATCCAGATTTTAAGGATTTGATTTTTTAAAAAATTTTTGTCTGGATTAAAGCTGGGTTCACACATAAACAATAAAGAGATGCTTCTGTCAGATCCAACAGATTCGCCCCTTTATCGCAAAGTTGTAAACATTCGTTACCTTCCCAAAATTTCCCCTCGCTTACCGTTGGCCCCCTGTGCTAAATTATGGGAGCGACCCCCGGTTGTAAGGAGTGTATCAGTCCTGAACATTCTCCCTATACTTTATGCAGGGAGAAAGTTCAATATTGTTTGTAGCCACATCTTTGAAAATGAACAACAGAATCATCCAGATTTGGGATACGCTAATACACAAATACTTTAGTTGCATGGGATACGTTAATGGCTCTAAAGCATAATATTATCCTGCAGAGGTCCCTACCTCCAAGATTTTAGTTAATTCTGTATGTCCGAAAAAGAAATAACTGCCCGTCTGAATATTTATCAGTAAGGCCTGATAATCTGTATATTTCCTTGCAACTAATGTTTACTATAATGTGACAATTCTTGTAAAGTAAACAGCGTTTTTGATTTGATTTTGCTAATTAGCTATGCTCTTAATGTCTGTAGAATCCTTCTAGAAAATCGTGATGAGGTATCTGCTACACATTTATCAACATCATTTAGCTAACAAATAGTGTTTGCATTACAGAAAGAAATAAGCTTGAAACATAAATAATGTATGCTGTACTAGGGTAGATGTAAAAGAATAATGATCTCCTTACATCAGTTATTGCCATCTTTACCTATAGATATCTCACTGTTGCTTGATCCTCTTTACTATATTAATTTACATCATGATAGTTTAAAGGGCATGGCAATCCCACAAACTAAAATTTTCCCCACTGCTGGCCCCACTGTGTAGTGTAAAAAAAATCCTTATTTTATTTCTCTTCTCCTTATGGTTGTCCTGCAGTGCCTTGTGAAAATCCAGGAAACTGAAGAGTAGGAGCCTGTCTGTGCATAAAAAGGTTTCTGCATCCTTCTGGACTCTTCCCCCCTCCCCCCTCCCTCTGGATCACTCGTGCTCCCATTTAGCTTTTTTTTTAAGAAAAAAAAATGGCCCACACTGTAGGGATACCCCCAACCCTAAATTTCATATTGACAGAACTGTACTTACGCTGCTTCGTTCCCTCGCCCCCTTCTGAAGACCGTCAGCCCATCCGTGTTGTCTAACTTTCAGCCAATCACCAACGTGGCTACCGGTCACGCCACTTCTGATCTCAGAAGAGGTTAAGGCAGAGGATTGAAGGTGGGTAAGTAAAGTTCTGGTACAGTTATAAAATGTGAATAGGTGTGTACGGTTGGGGGGTCCCTACAGTGTTGGCAATTTTGGATTTGGGGGGTGGACATGCTCTTTAACAGTCTTGCATTTTACTAAGTGAGTTACATGTAGTTGTGAGATTAAATCTCTAGGGATTTAGGTTTGTTAAACCGAGGTCAATATTTTGGCCAGACTGGCGGCCTTGTGTATTTGTAACAAATTAAGAAGATTGACATAACACACACACCCTCCCAAAATACAAAGTACAAATAATCTTTATTAATTATAACCACATTTGTATTATTATTTATAATAAACAAAGGGAATTTGTACTTTATACCCAGTTATGTCCATCTTCTTAATTTTAGGCGGTTTTAGTTATTAAATTAAGTTATTAGAGATATAATATAAGTGCCCAGCCTGTGTTTGGTATTTGGACAGTTAGGCCAAACTCATTCAAAATGTTTGCAGTGACCAACATTTTTTGGGCAATTTTTTTTTCCATCCAAATTGAAAAAATGTTGCCCAGTCCTGCGTATTTTAATAAACCAGAGTGGCCAGATTATTGTATATAAACAGTACGTAATAACTATGCATTTATAAAACCAACATTTTTGCTCTGATTGTTTTGGCGCTGTAATAGTGGTGGTGTTATCACAGAATTAATTACGTTTAGTGTAATATTGCGGCAAAATAGAAAAATGTTGCCAGGACTTCTAACAATTCCAGACCAGGGCTGTAAAGTTAACCTGAATAGAAAGTTCCAGGAGCTGATCTGCCTTTACACTTCCTGCTTCCTATAGTCTGGCTGCTGGACTGACTCAGCACTGTCACTGATCATCTGGATGCTGTAAATCTGATGGGTCTCCTCAGTTTGGGGCAAAAAACAGCTGCTAGTACAGTGCAAATGACGCTTGAAACTACAACTCTCGGTGACATTTTTAACTATTGGGGGTCAGAGAGTCCTTTACTATATGGGGTCAGAGGGCCCTTTACTAAATGGGGGTCAAAGAATTTTAAATTATGGTAAGCTTAATTAAAAGTTTACTGAACCTTGCCACCCACATGTTTAGAAACTGAAACTCCCAGCAACAACAAGCATGCCAAGGATTGGGGGTTACTGGTACTGGATTTGGCTATACTGTTTTGTAAGAAGCAAAAAACGGCGTTTGCACGGGGATATGATCACTTATACAAATACATCACTTATTACAAATACATAAATGGGCCATATAATTAACTCTCAGGTGCATTTTCACAAATGGGTCTATCAGAGATCGGGGTAATTCTTTAAGATTAGAAGAAAGTTTCATCTTCAGGTTAGGAAAGGTTTCTTTACAGTTCTTCCGGAAGATGTGGTAATGGCAAGTTCCACAGCAATAAAGTCCCAATGCACACAAGACCTGGATGGGGCTAACATCTCAGAGACCTCCAACCTTCAGGGGCCAAAGCAATATATCGACAACCAACAAAGATGAGTCCACTCCAAACAATTCAATTTATGGTGAACCCAGACATCAATATCACAACGTTTCGGGGCTCTTGGCCCTTCTCATGTTCATTGAATAACTTTAAACTTAAAAGTGGGCTGTAAAGTTTCTAAAACTAACTAATATTGAGATTAGTAGAGATGGACTTAGAACCGACACCGAGTTCAAACCGAACTTTCATAGTTCACAAACACTCAAACTTTCCTAACCATGGACGTATTTTCGATAATTATCGAAAATGTAATAATTATGATATGTACAGACCATCTCGCTAACCATTGATTTCGACCATAACCTTGAATGGCGCGTTTTCGCAATAACCCTTGAATATATCTCTGTTGTATTCAATTAGATCAACTGGACTTTCTACTAATGCCAGTTGGATGACTAGCGAAACGTCTTTAATAACTAAACTTCAAGACCAGTTGATCTAATTGAACACAACAGATATACCATGACCTGGATGAATGAGAACCTTCACAAATCTTGAATGTATCGTTCGGTAACTCTCGAATGTGCTTAGTTTTTTCGGTAGCCCACGAATGTAATGTTCTTTACGGTAACTCTCAAATGCAATGTTCGCTTTTCATAACCTTCGAATGTATTGATCGGTACCCCTCGAATGTAATGTTACTTTTTGTAACCCTCAAATGTTATGTTCAATTTTCCATAACCCTTGATGTATCATTAGTTAACCCTCGAATGTACGTTTGTATTCAGTAACCCTCAATGTAATGTCCATTTACAGTAACCCTTGAATGTATGTTTCGTTTTCGGAAAAATACCCTCAAATGTAATTTTCATTTTCGGTACACCGCCAAATGTAATGTTCAAATTCTTTTTACTCTCGAATGTATGGTTTGAGTTCGGTAACCCTCAAATATATTGTTTGATTTTCGGTAACCCTTGAATATATTGTTTGGTAACCCTGAAATTGGCCATAACCCCCTGATTGTGGGAGAGTATTGTTTTAACGAGTTTTGGACATGTTCCCCGAACCATTTACAGTTAGTTACCAGTGCTATTTTTACTGTACTTTATCCAAACTTTTGCAACAATTTTCTTTCATAAACTTTAAAGGGCATGTCCACCCTGAAAATCAACTTTTATGATAGGAACGTGCTACCAGTGATGGTGATTTTGTGATAAAATTCCCATGGCTACCAGTATGTAATAAATGCCCATAGCTACTAGTATTTAATGAAATGCCCATGGCTACCAGTAATGTGATAAAATTCCCATGGCTACCAGTATGTGATAAAATGCCCTTGGCTACCGTATGTGATGAAATGCCCTTGGCTACCAGTTTTGATAAAATTCCCATGTCTACCAGTATGTAATAAAATGCCCATGGCTACCAATTGTTAATAAAATGACCATGGCTACCAGTATGTATAAATGCCCATGGCTACCAGTATGTGATAAAATTCCTATGGCTACCAGTATGTATAAATGCCCATAGCTACTAGTATGTGAAAAATTCCCATGGCTTCCAGTATGTAATGAAATGCCCATGGCTACCAGTATGTGATAAATCCCCAGCTACCAGTATGTAATGAAATTCCCACGGTTACCAGTATTTAATGAAATGCCCACGCTACCAGTATTTAATGAAATGCCCATGGCTACCAGTATTTAAAAAAATGCCCATGGCTTACCAGTATGTGATAAAATTCCCATGGCTACCAGTATGTAATAAAATGCCCATGGCTACTAGTATTAATGAAATTGCCAGTTTGCTACCAGTATGTAATGAATGCCAGTTGCTACAGTATGTAATGAAATTGCCGTGTCTACCAGTATGTAATCAAAATGCCCGTTTGCTACCAGTATATTATGAAATTCCCAGTGTGCTACCAGTATGTATGAAAATATCAGTATGCCACAGTATATATTGAAATTCTAGTTTGCTAGTATACTGAAATTGCCATTTGCTACCAGTATAATTGAATACTGTGCCTCTTTGCATTCATTGTGTATCTCTGTCTACACCTCTATCTTTCTATTTATAACTTCCTGGCTGTGTATCTATCTCTTGTTTGTCTGTCTGTTATCTCCAGTTTCTTACCTTTAAAACGAGCCATCAACCACCTCTCTACGCGCTCCACAGCCCAAGATATACAGAAATGACTGACCAGAAATTTAATGGGTGGGAGGCTGACTTGTGACATTCCTGAGGCTTCTTCTGCACAGTGCTGCGGCGAGCACAGCCTCAGACTCCCTCAGTGTGTAGGGAGACACAGGAAGTCCCTCCTCCTCTCTGCTTTGTGAAGTCCTGACAGAGAAGTAGAGGGGGGGTCAGAGTAACCCATGGCACCCGCTAGTGGGTGGGCGTTAGGCACCCACAGGGGCAGGGCTTAGGCACCTGTGAGTGGGCGGGCTTAGGCACCCGGGATGTGGGCGGGGCCACAGGGGGCTGTAAGATAATAGGTCATGGTGGCCTGCAACTGGAGGGACCATGGGGACCATGATGGGAGGGACCAGGGGGGCTGCAAAGGGGAGGAGGAGACCCAGGACAGATTGACTGGCAGTTTCAGAGCAGGAACAGGAGTGCAGGGGACCTGGTGATGCTGCTGCCATATCACACACAAAATTGTTAATATCTTCAAAACTATGCAAAATAACAATGGAAATAAATTGCAAAAATTCTCAGGGGAGCAATTCCTATCAATTTACCTCAATTTACCTAAAGTCATTTTTGGACCACAGTTTCCCCTTTAAGTACCTAGCGGAGTGGTTTAATTGGGTCGGGTAAGGGGATTTGTTTTTCTTCACATGCAGTGCCCCTGATCTTCTCAGACCCACAGCCACCCCTGGTTTCCTGTAAGCTGTGTGCTTGTGTGCATTGTCTGCATACAAATCTGGTGAATATTGGTATTGATGTTACATATATACCTGGCGCTACACATATTATTAACTTTTCTTCTTCTCCTCTTTTTATGTATCTCCTTCCACAGTTTTCAAGCTACATATCAGAAATGTGTGCAATTTCCTCTAGAGAGGAATAAAATGATAAGTGTCATTACACCAGTGGTTCTGCATAAAGTTTTTAGTGTAGTATAGTATTCTGGTTTGAAATTCCAACATTTCCCCCCATCCACAATTCTTGAAACTGACAGTTCCAAATTAACTGTTTTCGCAGAGCAAATCTTGAAATTTACAGTTTCATCACAGTGGATATTGGATTTATTTTTGTAACTTGCATCACCCCACACACACATTAATAGAGCTTTGGGCAGCTATGTTGTATTGCCGTTCAGGCCAAATTCAATATTTATACTTGTACTCTAGTTTTGTTTAGTATTTATTTCATATATATATATCTGCTCACATATCCGTTAAGAAATATAATTTCCAAGTATTAAACAGTGCATGGTGGAAAGTCCTGTAGTGGATCTCGAAGTTTTCTTTTTATGTGCCATATGGGTTTCTTTAGTCAACGCATAACAATGACATATAGTGACTTTTGGGCAGTATTTTTCAGCCATGCCACTGGTTGTGAGCAGCTTTCAGGGAGCCTGTTATAACAAGTTTTCTACATGCTTATGATTGAAAAAAAATGCAGATTTTTAATGCTTTGACACATTATGATTTTTTTATTATTGCATCCAAGATACAACACAGTGGACTTAATTTGTTGGATTGAACAGCATGAGTAAATGGCGTGGATGAGTGCTGGTGGGTCTGGGATTTCAATCCTATTTTACCCTACAAATACCCAACCGGTACACAGATTTTGTTTTAAAGGACATACATCGTTATTCAATAAATGTTCTTATCGTTTAAATGGTGCTAATTTTGCCCCAACTAATCAAATCTTATTTAACATAAGCTAACATCTGATTGGTTGGGGCAAAATTAGCACCATTTTAAATGATAAAACTTTTATTGAATGACCATGTTCATTTTCTAAAATGCAAAAAAAAAAAGAAAAAAAGCTTTTTATAAAACATATGTGTTTTTCAGTTAAATGTATAATGTATAATTTATTTATAAAGCGCCACTGGGGTATGCAGCGCTGTACATTATAAAATACAGAATATACAAACAAGGCATAAGTGTAAGCAATTATACATATAATAAAATGAAATACAATTTCATACATCGGTTAAGAAAGCATAAAAATATAATTATGCCAACTGGACTTGAACTTTTTTTTAAGACGTTTCGCTATTCAGACAGGGGTGATGTTTACTGATTCAATACTGGTTAGTGTGACTTTAAGTCCCTGTATGCGATAGCTGTACAGTATCACAAAAAGGCACCCACACAGCTACCACTAGCTATATAATAACAGCTTTGCGGTTCTGGCAGTCCTGCAAATAGCTTAAAGTCAGGGGTAAATCTCAGAGCAAATGCAGCTCTGGTAATTTCCTCCAAATAACTTTAGTAGAGCCATGCTGCTGTTTATTTATTAAAAGTTTCCTTTTATTATTACTAGCTTATTGTATTTAATTTTGAAGCTACTTTATTTCTTTCTTTATCATAGTAGTACCATTTTACTATGGAGGGGGGGTCTCTCTAGACTTAATAATTTACTTTCTATTTTCGGGTAGCAATCATGGTGGATTACACCAATTTGCATAATGGAGAAGTTATTTAATTATATTGCAATGCAATTTAGTTAATCCATTGTTCTGAATTCGTTCATGCACTTTGTTGTAAATTTATATCAGATTTCAAACTATGTGAGCTTGCATTTAGTATTTTTTAAATCTGTGGATCAGGTTAGAAAAGCAAATTTTGATCCATAAACGTATTTATTTAACCTTTTGCCGCTGTGTCCATATGCTTGGTGGGTATATTACATTTTTTTTATTCATATCATTTTACATCAGTTAAAGGGGAGTTTGTTTCAATAAGTTGTTTCTTTTAAAAATGTATGAAACAAATGTAGGTCTTACAAGGTTATATCCTTTTTGTTTTGCTGTAAGTTAATGCAGGATGGATCACATGGGACACCCACTCATTTCATTAGGATAAAAAAGTGACTGTGTAAAATAGGTGCACAAACCCTATTGTATGTGGGTGTATGTGTTTACATGTACACAACACACAAGACAATGGGATCAAAGGTATTTTGGTTCAATGTAGACCAGGTTCAATTCTAAATCCCATAAATGCAAAAAAAAAAGTAAAATTAAATATACAGGAAAGGTAAAACTAGAGAGAATGTCCCAGTGATTTCTGATAGACTAATACAGAATATAATAGAGTAAAAATTTGTGTAGAAAAATACTTTAGTGAGTGTTCCCATGATTTTTTTTGTGGGCTCCTTTGGGTTAACAATGCATTTTAATTATGTTTTCAATTAAATGTATATAAATATGTAGATTCCCTACCGGAAAACAGCAGTTTAGAATTCTAGGTGCATTGGCTTGTGTCTGAATAAAATATTAAACCTGTATGAATAATGTAAATGACGCTCCGAAACACTGTTGAAATTAAGTTGCATACAACAAAAGCTGATTGAGTAAAGCTATGTACACACATGATAATTGGCCTTTGGAATGATCATCAGATGAGTACATGACCAATATCTTAGAAGCCTGTTCTGTTCTATGGGGGAAGGGGTAAGCCACTAGTAAACCCCCTGTGATGCAGGAGAAAATGGGAAATATCCTCAACATCATTTATGTTAATTAGAATCTAGCACCTAAAAAATAGCATAATGCCTGTACACATGCTAGATTGTGAAGCCATCATTTGCAGATTCATTAGCCAAGTTATCTATTGTGTGCAAGAAGCCAAATGAACACATACCCAAGCCCACAGAATTAATTGTCAGGACCCAACCCAACATCATTATGATTCAAAGACAATAAATCGCTTTACTCTCCAAAAACATGTAATATCAGAATTAATGAAGAGAATACTTCTTAACTGTAAAGTGCATTTGACAGCAAACAGATGAGTTTGTTTTGCCCATTAAGCTTGGTATTGCTACTCCTAATTCTTGTGCTATTTCTTTATTGATCTTGGCCTTGATATACAATTTTCCCTGCAAGGCATAATTTCCATACAAAGCAACAAGCTTTTTTTGTGCTTATTTTATTGGATCAGCTGGACAGTAATGAGATTTCAGTGGTACCAGTTTATCTTTTTCTGTGAATTTTTAATACATGCCATTCATTTATGTTGAACTAGTTTAATCCAGCAATAGATTTTCTTTAAATATTCTAATTATCTCTTAGTATTATTAAATTGGTTATATTTTAATTTAAAAATTAAAATAATATACTGAAGTTCTGAAGCAAGCACTTTATTTGTGACCACATTTGTATCCTGTTGATAGTCGGTGATAAAAGAGATCACTGTTTAGTATAACATAAACATATTGCAGTATATAGCAGTGTGTCAACAAAGTAACATAAAATACCAGTGTTGTCAACAACCCATGACCATACGCAAAGTGAAAAACGCTTCTAAAGGAGGGATTGCCGAGTTCCTCAGTGGATATAGAGAGGAGCATAGTGGGAAAATCCAACATCCACTTTACAAAATATATTGCTAGGAAGGTAATACATTTGCTTTCTCAGTGGAATTCTGAAGAAGGAAAACATTTCTGTAATTATGAGGGTAAACAAATGATGGAATTGATTGTAAAACAGAATAAAACATGTTTTTGATTAATCTTTTATCTACCCTAATTTTTGCTGCTTGGAGATAAGACGCATCTATTGTAATGAGCTATAACACAGTCCTTATTGTATTTCCTCTGTTCCAGAACCATTTCGGGGGTGATGAGCTGCAGAGCCGATGCAGACCCTCCTTTATTCTTAAACATTAGTCTTTATTAAGGCTTTACATGCACAGGAAGAAGTTTATAATTAGAAATAGTGACGGTTTCAGTAGAAGACATAAAATGGATGTAAGGCACTCCATATAATTGTATGTCACAAGATAGCGCCGGTGTGATGTTATCCTAATTAGTGATGGGATGTCTATGTGATTATTTTATAGCAATACAATGCAAATCTCTCTGATCCATCTGTATCTTTTGATCCATCAGATATTTGTAGGAAGTCTAATTAGAATATCTATATTGAGTAAGGAACCTCAATTGGATCCTACGTCTTGTTCCTGGACATTAAGATAAACATCAAAATGTGGAGTAATACAGGATTATGACCACCAATTAGGTGTTGCAAATAGCAATGGTGCATTTATTGCTGACCCACACACACACATATTTCTGCTAGTTTTTTTTTTTAAACCCCTATTAGCACTCCGCTGCATCATATGTCTATACACCTTAATTGTCAAATCACATGTCAACTAATACCAATTAGGCTCTGTGCACCCTAAAATCAATATAATTGTCCCCAAACATATTAATCCAAGTGGATCTAATGAAGTCTATAATCAGTCCTAAATGGAAGAACAAAATAGTTTCAGTACTCTTAGTAGATATAGTTTTAGTTATTTAGATAGATAGTAGATAATATCTAGACAGAACAAAGCTAGAGTGTGTTTGGGGCTTAAAATGTATTAATTAGCTATGCTCCAATGCTATTCTGAATAAGTCCCAAATACAGTATTTCCAATTACTGCATATATTTGTCTCCCCAGCACAATCGTTCTAACAATAGATGGCGCATATACTTGTGTATATTGAAGTGTTGATTCCCTTATTTTCAATGTTTTATACTGTATTGTAGGAAATCTGCATCTTCTTTTGAAGGTCACTAAACAAAAATAGGTCACTGTTCCTGCATGGGATAGTATTAAATCTATTGTGCAGAAACTAAAAGTGTTAGAATCCGTTGAATCTATGAATGCCTGCTTAAACTCTTCTGGATCCTCTAATACATTTCTACACATGTGTCTCAAGTAAAACATGTCGCAAATTTGATGTCAAAACCCTCCCAGATTATGTTACAGACGATTTTCATGTTATTCTCATCATAATCAGCTGTAATTTAAACCAGGGACAACCCATAGTTTGCCAGGGTATTCAGGGAAGTGTGTAGTGACTTGGTAAGAATGGGTTAACTAGTGGTATTAGTTCTTGAAAAGGACCAATAAAAATACCATTCACCCTGGAACAGTCCTATTGTTTATATTACGATTAGTGAACATGAAACCAGGTCTCCTTTTCTAGACAATGTGGAGCCGAACCGTGCATCTGGAATTCTCTCCAGCTAGGGGTCTGGTGGGTACTAAGAGGTCTTTTAAGGACAAGTCATACATTTAAATAATTGTATTTCGGTATTGAATGTGTAAGACAGAAACCAACATTATATTTGTAATATAATAGTATGCCCATTAATATGATACCCAACATGGAGCCCTTATTCCCTTGCCAAGGCGAGTTATTAATATCTGGGGAAATATGGATTATACACAGGTCTATTTGGTATTGGAGGAATTGATAATTAATACAGGAGAGGATATGTGTCAATATCCAATACAATGTACATATCTACATTTATATGGAATCTGCCTGACTGAGGGGATGAATGCTTTTGGCTGTCGTAAATCTGGACATTCCCGTGCTAGACACTCCCACCTCATGCAATAACCAGGAGGAGGGGTGTTTCATCAAATAGTTTAAAAAGCCTGGTAGCCCTTATAATGTTGTTCATACTTGGGACATGCTAAGAACATGTGTATGGACTCAATGTTTCATCCTGCCCCAGGACACAGACTTCTTCTAGTGAGTAGGGTCTGTGAATATTTTTATCATTTTTATTTTCTATAACTGTTGTACCGATTGATGTCATTTTATTATAACACCGTTTTATTTTATTTTTGTATTATATGCACTGCCCACCTTTTGGAATATTAAATCTAAAATTTAATAAGTTTTGTCTTTGATGCTCTAAAAGAATTCCGTTAGCCTCGATAAGTTTATATGTGGATTGAGTGTTTTGCAGTGTAAATGCTAATTAACTCTGTGACTGCTTGTGAAGGACTGATGCTAATAACCAGTTAGTTTGCTGGAGTGAATGGTGTAGTGTTAACCATTTAGCTGCCAGGACAGGGGTGTGCATAGTCAGTGAGAGTCAAGAGTGGGTTTTTGGGGCGTCTTTAAGGCCGTACTTAAAGTGGTGGCAGTGAATACCGATTAATTAGTCAGATCACGTGCCCCAGCGAACTGGCGTTCGTGACAGGGTATATCAATCAGGAAATCTGGTCAGGAAATCTTCCCTTGTGTAGCAAGCCTAATCTATGAAAGAGTTTTTCAAAGATGTGGCAACTCAGAGGCCTGAGCATTCTACATTCCATACAACTGTGGCCAAAGGTAACCAGTGTTCCTGAGCTGAACGTCAACCGAATCGTCTTTTTATCTTTAAAGTGTGTGTCCAGCTTTAGAATGTCTAATACACAGAAACGGATATTTCATTTTCATGTTTTTTTTGTTTTTTTTTAAACTACAAAAAACAATGCGCACATGGCCAGACCACAATTATTTTATGCATTATTGCATTATTTATCTTTTCAACTAAAAGTACATACAACTTTTTTCAGTTTTTTTCACATTAGTTACCTAATGAATAGCATAAAGCTTAACTTGTCCACATACTTTAAAACTAGAATTTAATAAAACAAACAGATGAAGTTGTAGAATCTGCAAGAACTCTGAGCAGTACAAATTTACTGTTCTCTGGGAAACCTTCTTTTACTTCCACTTTGATCTTAGGACCATCAAACATGCCCACGAAAGTAATGTATTTGTCATTCAGTAATTCCCCCAGGATTAGAAGGTTTTAGAATCAATGTAGACTACTTATTCTCTCTGAAAAGTCACTTTGTTTTTCTGCTAAGGACTGCCATCATTTGCCTGGAACTATCAGTTTTTAAAGTATACCAAGATTCAGACACCATTGTAAGCATGTCAAACTCAACCTTTTA